>JAJAGP010006093.1:17500-25135 GCA_025084515.1 Ancistrus triradiatus | reverse complement strand
TGGCAGTGTGGTGTGTTAAATTTGCAAAATACTACAAGTGACTCATTGTTTTACCCTTAATGTGACAATTTAAAGGTTTCTGTGTAACTGCTAATAGTCATAAAATCAACTGGAGTGTGACTGCAAAACAAGATAACAGTTCTAATTTAAACATCCATGATCCAATGTAAATGAAAGAACAAATTCCCTAATCACTTTAATTATCATAATTCCTTCCCTATCCATTAAACCCCAAATTTTCACAGTCTCCAACCTACTTGGCTTCCAGTTAATTATTTGAACTGCAAACCTGTGGCCATGAGAATTGCCCGAATATTGTGCATGTTTGCCCTCTACACGATCATATTACACTGTCATGACTTTCTTCAAGTAACCAGTGATTTTCCTTTACATGTGCTGACAGCCTCTGAAGATCCTGTCTGCTTTAAGACCATTTCTATGAGAGATGCAAAAAAGGAGCCACGCAGATTTAAACCACCAGTAATTTAGTGCAAGTAGATATTTCTTTTTGTGTGCGTGTTTGTTGCATTTTCTAATTCCTTTGTGTTAACATGTACCTCTGTAGCCCCTGAGGTCCTGAACAAAGGCTCAATGAGAAAGCATAATCTGACAGCCTACACCCACTCTTGAGCCCTGTGGCCTGCAATGCAATAAAAAAAAACAAAAAACTGTGATATTCTTAAAGAGAACGACAGCTCCTTGTTTAAAAAAGGCTTCATTTACTGCAATTAGGCTTTAAAAATGTTAAATCCCACTTTCGGAAAGCGAGAAAAAAGTACATGGGTGTTTCCATGTTGGCCCACACCCCCTTATTCCCTGACAGTCTCTGATGCTGGTTTGTGAGCCTTGGTTTTATGTGCCTCCAACATGCATGTGTAAGTTATTGTGAAACCCCATGACATCACCCATGAGTTCCCACAACATAGTGAGAGAGTGATTTCATATGTCACAATTGCACTGAAATGTGGTAAGACGCACAGACACGGAGAGGAATATTGTAAAACGTCTGATCCTTTCTCAAGAACAAGTCTGCTTGGAACATACAGTAAAAGAGGGTGGCATTGCGACGAGATAATGAGAAAAACTGGCTTATTAGGAATGCCATTTCATTAAAGAAAGGAACAGACTCTGTATGAGCTAATCCTGCAGAAAGTAGGAAAAGATCTATCTGTGTCAAGCACGGCTGTTAAATAAAACCAGTGTGTGTGGGCTCAGGGTCGGCTGCAAATGAATTCAGAAGAAACTACTGTCATCTAGTAAAAAATGCTTTTCTCTGAATGGTGCCTCGGCAGATTTGCAGTATTGAGGTACAATCATCGCTCTGCCTCAGCATTATTGAATCAAAAGAAGGTATATCCAAACACTTCAGTGGCCGTAATCTTGTAAGGTCAGGCACAGACAGGATAATTGCAATGTTCCCATTCTCTCATTGATTACTTGATAAATGACCAGTGCAGGCTGTGTCAGTAAGTGTCTGGTAAAATTAGTTTAGAGTCTAGCGCCGGTTCAATATGTCACATATCTGATTATATCAAGCTTAGTGCTGGCAGTTTGGCAAAGACAGAACCATTCATCACCTCCAGACACTAAACCTCCACCCAGCCACCATTGAGAGGAAGCCTAAGTGATTGAAACAACTTGGATTTACATTGTGGAAGGAATAAATAAAACTACAATTTGAAAAAATTGGACTGCCAACTGTGACCACCCAATATTATATATATATGTATTTCATTATTAAAGGTTTCATTTTGCTATTCAGTTAAAGATATTTCCACTGGTGTCATTTACTTCAATGGGCTGTGAACCTGTGTATCAGTGAAATTCTGAAGATTGTTAAAGAGTCTATGAATGCTGTTATATGCAGCATATAAATCCTACTAGGTGTCACAGGTTATGTGGCGTGACCAAGTGACATTAGTCTTGTTGGAAAATAGCCCTGCAGCTGAGCAGAGGGAGGCCTAAAGGCCAGGACAACTGTGAAAGCAACCTTTGACCTTGGCACAGGCTGCACCGGAGACAAATGAGATCAGATTTCTGTCTCTGAGCATCAGTACGATTCTGTCCTGCATATGCCTTCTATTTTGATTGAACAACCTTTTGGTAAACTCAGATGAAGCTGCCATCAGGCACCATGTCATCATGGAGCATTTATAAGAATGTAATATTTGATATACATTCGAAGCATTACATTTTGCAATCTTTGCGACTGTACAGTGGTAGATTGTCTTGGCCTCTATGGACCCTGCTCTGACCTTTCTGACAGGCCAAGAAAGAGAGCAAAGCGAGACTGATGAGTATAGGTCTCAATTTCAATTTGACAGCAGTGATCAATCTTTAAAACACAACAAAACATATCGCAAGGTCAAATGAAAAACTGGATGTGCTTATATTGTGCAATATCTTGATAACCTTCCCTGTGATATGCTACTCAGTAGGGAGTGCATAGTTCACACAATACATGGACTAGTGTAAATCCATGTTGAAAGCATTTCAGACATCCCAGGCATGAGAGTGTCACTATTTCTTCTCTGCTAACCCAGCTGCCATCCATGTTTCACCAGCGGTATAGTTAAAGGAACTGCTCTAGATCAAATATCTATTTACCATATCTGTTGCATAAGAGTGAATACCGCAAACAATAATCTTGACACATTTCCCTGCACTGAGAAAAGAACAGAAAACTGGTATTCACAAAACCTAGTCATGAATTAAATTCTAAGGACAGTTGTTGGGGCACCAACAAAGTAAAGTAAACATTTATTTTCGGTGAAGTATGTTTGTAAATCAACTTTCAAGTCTGCATAATTTGTCTTTCAGAGATGGAATCATGTCTGCAGAAGGAAGAATGAGATTGTATTACCAACTGATTCAGTTTCTAGCTGATCCTGCATGGATCCTGTAAAACTCTGGGAAAACTTAAGAAGCAAAGTAGCTTAGTATGGCTTTCACACAATATACAATTGAAGCTGAATAAAACTACACATTTGTGAGCATTTTTAGAGTGTAATGAAAGTAATTTTGAATTTGTATTATCAAGAGTTATACCACAGTGATATAATGTATATTGGGACGCATTCATTCTTTATATATTGTCACTTCTTAAATAGACAAACAATTTGGACATACTGTTTTATGAATATCATGCATTTTCCATCCTGAATAGAATGATATTGTCACGCCCGCTACCTGCGCCGCTCCACCCGCTCGCTCTCTGCCTCGCTCGTCATCTCCCTCTTACTAATTACCAACACCTGCTCCCGTCCCTATATAACCTCCATCTCTCTCCTCAGTTCCCCGCTACACAACGTGGTTTCTACACCTAGTTACCTAGCTCCTAAATCTAGCGTATCCAAAGTGTTTATCGACAATAAAGCCTCTCATTGTACTCCACTGTCCTGCGTTTGTCTCCTACCTCCTCTCGGCGTCACAGATTGTGTAGCCACACATGGAGACAGCGCGCTAGTGGTGCCGGTTCCGTCCATCCACAGCGGAGCAGTCGCCGAACTCCGCGCTCAAACTCCAGGAGGTGGCCCCAAGCAGTTTCGCTCCTCGCGGACAAACCAACGTTCGCTTGGCCGGGCTGGTTCCCTCCGTCCACGAACTCACCCCAGCGTGTGTCCCAGCTAACGCCTTCCCCCGCCGCTGTGGTGTCTCCTGACTCGGGTTCCGCTACCTCCCAGTCCCCCGCGACCTTCTCGCTCAGCTACAAGATCTCTCTACCGGAAAAAATATGATGGCAATCCGGAGCGCGGCGAGGGCTTTCCTTCTCCAGTGCGACCTGTTCTTTACCCACTCGCCGCCCAGAGTCCGACGCAGCTCGCATCACCCTGATAGTCTCCCTCCTTCCGGCCCAGCGTTGGATTGGGCCACAGCCGTTCTGGACACAGCAAGGTGATGAGGCCAAGATATACAGCCGCTTCTTGACAGCGTTTCGTGCCGTGTTTCAACACCCTCGCGAGGGGCGGTCCGTAGGCGTATATGATGCTCACTCATACGGCAGGGCCGCCGCTCTGCTGCCGAGGTATGCTCTGCAATTCCGGACCCTGGCTGCTCAGAGCGGATGGAAAACACACCTGCCCTTCTCTCCGCATTCCACCAGGGCTTACGGCCCCGACCTCAGGAGAGAACTGGCCGGGCGAGACCTCAACCTTTCCCTGGAGGAAACTCCTTACGCTCACCATCCGCCTTGACCAGCTCGTCGTCCCCCCGCTCGCCCTCCACTCCGCGGCAATTCTCCTCCTTCTTCTCTCCACGACTCCTCGCCGCACCCTGAGCCCATGGATCCCATGTAACTCGCTCGCGCCCGCCTCTCCTCCGAGGAGCGCCGCCGACGTTTCGAACAAGGATTGTGTTGCTACTGCGGCTCGGACACGCCACCTACGCCCCGCCTGCAACCTCGCTCCGTTCGCTTGGACCGGACGGCACGCGTGCCAGGGATCCGGCCACGCACACATCGGGTGAGTCGAACCCCTCTTGTTTCCTCATTTACCCTGCCGGTACTTTTGCGACTCGGCTCACGCTGATGTACCCCTCACAGCACTGATTGACTCCGGCGCCCAGGGAAACTTCATCGCGGACCGTTCTTGTCAGTGATTGGAAGATACCCTGTACTCCCACTCGCAAGCCCGCGCTCGCCACATCACCGCGGGCCGACGGCCGGCCTCTCGGCTCTGGGGTCCTCACCCGCGTCACCACTCCTCTCTGCCTACTCACCAGCGCCATCCACCCAGGAGAATCTCTCTCTGCTGCCGGTGTCCTCCCTGAAGTACCCCATCATCCTGGGGCTTCCCTGGCTCCGCCGCCATGGACCCGCTCATCTCCTGGTCCCGCCAGGCGAGGTCGTCCGCTGGTCACCACAATGCCAGAAAACACTGCCTGCTTAGACCAGTGGCTTGCAGGTCAACTCGCTCCCACTCCCCGAGTCTCCGTCTTCTTCCTCGCAACGTCCCTGAACCACTACAGAAACCCTGGCGTCTGTCTTCGGAAAGGGGCTCGCCACCTCCCACTTCCTCCCACAACCCCGCACCTATGACTGTTGCCATCGACCTCCTCCCGGATACCCCCCTACCCAAAGCGCGCCTGTAATCCTCTGTCGTCGGCCGAAGAAAAGGAAACGGCCATTGTCGGATTACATCGCGGAGTACCTGGAACTCGGCTTTATCCGTCCCTCCACTTCGCCCGTCTCGGCAGGCTTCTTCTTTGTGCCCAAAGCGCGACGGGGGACTCAGGGCATGCATCGACTACAGGGAACTGAATCGCAATCACCCGGAGGAGGTACGCCGTATCCTCTCCGCTGGTACCTTCAGCCCTCGAACAGCTCCGCACGGCGCCGCTGGTACACCAAGCTAGACCCTCAGGAATGCCTACAACCTCGTCCGCGTCAAGGAGGGGGATGAGTGGGGAAAACCGCCTTCAGCACCAGTACTGGACACTACGAGTACCTGGTTATGGCCCTTCGGCCTGGCCAACGCACCCTCCGTCTTCCAGGCATTCATCAATGATGTGCTGCGAGGATATGCTCGGCGTGGTTTGTCACCGTATTGTACCTCGATGACATCCTTGTGTACTCCCCGGATCTCAACACTCACATCACCCAGTGCGCCAGGTACTCGATAGACTTCTCCACCCATCATCTGCGTGTGAAGGCGGAGGAAATGTGACTTCCACACCCAGATCCGTCTGTTACCTTGGCTATGTAATCTCCCCCTCCGGCATCGCCATGGAATGAATCTAAACTCTCCGCCGTCCTTGACTGGCCCACACCGAATACCATCAAAACAGTTGCAGCGCGCTTCCTGGGGTTCGCAAACTTTTACCGTTCGCTTCATCAGGGATTTCAGCCGCACGGTGGCGCCCCTCACCGCCGCTTCTGCGAGGACAAGCCTTCCGCTCCCTCCGTTGGCCCCCGGATGCTGAGCGGCTTTCTGCGCCCTCAAGGCTGCCTTCACCCGTGCTCCTGTCCTGGGCCATCCCGACCTGGAACGTCCCTTCGTGCTCGAGGTCGACGCATCTTCGGTCGGCGTGGGTGCTGTCCTTTCCCAGCGTCTTGGCGAACCGCCTAAGCTGCGCCCCCTTGCCTTCTTCTCACACAAGTTGACCCCTGCAGAACGCAACTATGACGTGGGAGACCAGGAATTGCTGGCCATCAAACTGTTCCTGGAAGAATGGAGGCACTGACTTGAGGGCTCTAAACATCCTTTCACCGTGATGACTGACCACAAAAACCTAGAATACCTCCGGTCAGCCAAACGCCTCAACGCTCGTCAGGCCCGCTGGTCTCTCTTCTTCTCCAGATTTGTCTTTTCCATCACCTATCGTCCAGGGACAAGGAACGCCAAGGCAGACGCACTGTCCCGCAGCCTCAACCCCGATCCGATCTCCACCGAAGCACCTGCACCTATCCTTCCGTCTTCGTGCTCTATCGGCGCTATCTCATGGGATTTCGAACGCGAGTTGGACGACAGGCTCACCCAGACGCGCGTTCCTCCGACCTGCCCGCCGGACAAGAAATTCGTGCCTCCCGACTTTCGTGACAGCCTCCTCGCGTGGGCAAATCTCTCCCTCTGCTCTGGCCATCCCGGGGAGACTCGCACCCATCAGCTTCTCACAGCACGCTACTGGTGGGAGAACATGCGTAAAGATGTGCATCGCTTCGTCGCATACTGCAGCATCTGCGCACAGGCCAAGATCCCTCGCACACTCCCTTCTGGTCTGCTCCATTCCTTACCAGTGCCGCAACGACCCTGGTCACATCTCGCCTTGGATTTCGTCACAGACCTCCCTTCCTCCCGTGGATTCACCACAATCCTCTCTGTCATTGACCGCTTCTCCCATGCCGTCCGCTTCATCTCTCTGCCCAAGATTCCTTCTGCACTCCAAACAGCCGAATGTCTATTTGAGCAGGTCTTCCGTCATTTCGGCATCCCCGAGGACGTGCTCACCGACCGGTGGCCCCAATTCATCTCAGCGGTCTGACACGCGTTTTTTGACAAGCTGGGTTCCTCTGTCAGCCTCTCCTCGGGCTACCATCCCCAGACCAACGGTCAATGCGAGCGCTCGAACCAGGAGCTCAAAAAGTTCTTGCGGTGCTACTGCCTCCATAACCCACTCGACAGTTCCTTCCCTGGGCAGAGATCGCGCAAATCTCCCTCCGCCACTCCTCCACCGGTCTCATGCCTTTCCAGTGCGTCCTGGGCTTTCAACCCCCATTCGTGCCCTGGGATCGCCATCGGACGCCCCGGCCATGGACGAGTGGTTTCGCCGCAGCGAGGATGTCTGGTGCCAGGTCCACCTTCGGATTGACAAAGCCATCCGCCGATACAAAAGGCACGCCGACCGGCATCGACGCACCGCTCCTTCCTTCCAGCCTGGAGACCGCGTCTGGCTGTCCACCCGAGGTCTGCGCAAACCACAGGGAGGTAACCCTTTCTCTCCTCACTATCTGGGTCCGTTTAAAGTTGTTCGCCAGCTCAACGATGTTACGTACCGTTTGCAGTTACCATCTCATTTACGCATATCTCCTACCTTCCATGTCTCGCTGCTCAAACCCTGGGTCGCCGGCCCGCTGGGAGTCGTCCCCTTCTGACCAACCACCGCCCACCGGCCCGCTGGAGGCTCCCACCTACACGGTCC
>JAJAGP010006093.1:0-12500 GCA_025084515.1 Ancistrus triradiatus | reverse complement strand
TAGTTCAGTTGGTAAGGTGAAAATGTCAGTCAATAGTTAGCAATAATGCACTGAACAAAATAGAATTTAACCGACATTAAATGGGAAATTACCCGTGCTTTGACTGCCCATCCCCCATCTCTTCTCAAGTGATTTAATAGGTTGCTGAAGCTGCTCTGGGGAATAGAAGAGAGGACAATGTGGATCTGAGGCTGATAATGATGGGATGAAAGAAGAGTGGCAGATGAATGTCAGGTATTGTAGGACCCAATAAAGGAAAAGGCCCTGGACCATGAGGAAAAGGTCAGTCATTAGCCATGTGGAACCTAAATCCATAGAGTTGGCTGCAGGGGTGGGGAAGGAACATTATGCACAGGTTGGTACCCTACCCCACTCAAGAATCACTCCTACACTCATACAAGGACCCAAAAGAAAAAGACAAACAAAGGCGCTGGAGGTACTTGGATCATCAAGGAGAAGAGAAGGGGTCAGTGAAATGGATGTTTTGTGGATGTAGAAAGATAATGGCCACAGACAGAAGGAGAGATAGAGGGAATGTTGTGGAAGGTCAGAGGTCAGAGAGTGAGCAAGAATTAGGGGAAAAAAAGGCAAGAAGAGGGGTGCAGGGAGAGAATGAGAGAGGATGCGGTCATTCCCTCATCAACCTTGGAAAGTAATTAAATTATTAGGGATCCCATTATTAGAATTGTAATTCAGCGAATCTAACATTAACAGTGAGCTATTGCCACCACTGAAAATGTGTTGGTGGGGGTGGGTTGTGGCTCCATGCTAAATTGTCAATATACAATAAATTTGAGTGAATTCTGCATAGAGAACAGACCTATGTCTATATCTATATAACCTATATCTATATAACCTGAGAGGTTTTACAGCATATCTTTAAGTGATGTAAATACATACGTAAAATCCCTCACAGCCATCCCTCAGGAATCCCTCCTACATAAAGTTGTTAAAAATGACTCAATCAATAAAGAGAGCATGCTCATGTACTGGGTGAGCGCAGATGCTATAAGGAGGCAATGGCCCAGATTTCAGACTACCCACAATCATATTTAAACCAACCTCTTTATTGAGAAAGTTTTTGAATTGGTAGTCACATATGTAAAGTACGTAATGTTACAGATCTCAGTAAAGAAATGTGAAGACTAAAATAAGCAAAGAAATGGATTTAATAATGGAAAGTATCAGTGTTGGCTCAGCTAGTATGCAATAACTACTGGCAAACTGTGACATTTAATGTAAGCCATTAACATGGTGCCAACACCACAGGGTGTGAGAAGCCAGTGACCCCCTCCTTTTACAGTCTACAAGCCAAGCTTCACACTGCCATATTGTCCCACAAAGTCACTAGATGACTTCACTTGTTGATATATAACAGTGAATGAAATCATTCTATGCACACAAAGTGTTATTACTGTACATGACCCTCAATTAATTGTTTGTTTTGGTCTGACATAGAGGTACAAACTGCCCCATATCCTGCTATAGTCTGTTCTGGAAGAAAGAACTTGGATGGTGGAACAGTGTGGCAAGGTTCCTCAAAAAAAAAAAAGAAAGAAAGAAAGAAAGAAAGAAAGACAGAATTTCATTCTCCCACCTCTTCACTGCATGAACAGTCAGCTCCAGAATTGATGGCACCCTAGGTAAAGTCTGAAGATGTTTTGAAGATAATTAGTATAATCTCACACTGACAACTGGCAGCATTTGAAATCATTATGAGCAAAATGTAACTGAAGTATATTCTATTTATATCTAACATCTATTCTATTTATATATTTCACTCAAGTGCTTAGCAGAGCATAATCCTTAAGTGGCCAACCTGTGGGGTATAAATATGGTGGGATAAGTGCCAAATTAAAGAATACACAGAAGTAATAAGCAAAAAGTCTGTGTTTTGCCCTCCCGCCAACCAAAAATAAATAAATGGACCCTGCTTATGCACATGATGATTCAGTGGGTGCAAGAGGAAGCACATCATGGATGGGAAAACACACCCTGCACAACACAGGGTTGTTGCAGCACCTGGGGATGATTCCCTGCCTCATCCAGCCTCACTTCGCTCAGACAAAGCCAATTGTACCTACCTACTGTAGTGTCAGTGGTGTGCTAGCAAACTCCTCGAAGTTGTGTTAGTCTTCAGAAGTCAGACAATGGCTATAAAAAAATAACTAAACATCTAAAATGGGAGAGACAAACAATTCTCCAGTGGACCAAGAGCCCAGGAAACTTTAAGATTAGTCATCACTCCATGAAGTACCTGTTAAAATTCGGCTATATCTGACACAAAGCTATAAATGGGAAAACCTTAAAAACACACAAAGTGGTTCAATGACCACAGAATCAAGTTTTTGACAGGACTGTCTTAGTCTGTCTTAAGCTAAATCCCATTAAAAAAACCAGTGGAGTAAACAAAAGAAGCAAGTCAGTAAAAGAGGAGGAAAGACTCTGATGTCTGGAGAAATTCTGTATTGAGGAGTCTCTCAGATTCCTTTCTCTGTATTCCCCAATCTCATCAAGCATTATAGGAGTGCTGTTAGGTTGGAAAAGGGAGGCTACACAAAGTAATATGTGACTATATAGGTTTACCCTGTTGGCAGCAATTCAGGTATACAGTGGTGTGAAAAAGTGTTTGCCCCCTTCCTGATTTCCTATTTTTTTGTACATTTGTCACACTTACGTGTTTCAGAACATCAAACCAACTTAAATATTAGTCAATGACAAAGACATGACAGGTAAACACAAAATGCAGTTTTTAAATGAAGGTGTTTATTATTAAGGGAGGAAAAAAAATCCAAACCTACATGGACCTGTGTGAAAAAGTGATTGCCCCCTAAACCTAATAACTGGTTGGGCCACCCTTAGCAGCAACAACTCCAACCAAGCATTTGCGATAACTTGCAATGAGTCTTTTACAGCATTGTGGAGGAATTTTGGCCACTCATCTTTGCAGAATTGTTGTAATTCAGCCACATTTGAGGGTTTTCGTGCATGAACAGCCTTTTTAAGGTCATGCCACAGCATCTCAATAGGATTCAGGTCAGAACTTTGACTAGGCCACTCCAAAGTCTTCATTTTGTTTTTCTTTAGCCATTCAGAGGTGGACTTGCTGGTGTGTTTTGGATCATTGTCCTGCTGCAGAACCCAGGTTCGTTTCAGCTTGACATCACGAACAGATGGCTGGACATTGTCCTTCAGGATTTTTCGGTAGACATCAGAATTCATAGTTCCATTTATCACAGCAAGTCTTCCAGATCCTGAAGCAGCAAAGCAGCCTCAGACCATCACACTACCACCACCATATTTTACTGTTGCTTTAATGTTCTTTTTCTGAAATGTTGTGTTACTTTTACACCAGATGAAATGGGACACACACCTTCCAAAGAGTTCAAATTTTGTCTCGTCAGTCCACAGAATGTTTTCCCAAATGTCTTGGGGATTATCAAGATGTGTTCTGAAAAAATTGAGACGAGCTTTTAATGTTCTTTTTGCTCAGCAGTGGTTTTCATCTTGGAACTCTGCCATGTAGCCCATTTTTGCCCAGTCTCTTTCTTATGGTGGAGGCATGAACACTGAGCACTGAACACTGAGGCCTGCAATTCTTTGGATGTTGCTGTGGGGTCTTTTGTGACCTTTTGGATGAGTCGTGGCTGCCCTCTTGGAGTAATTTTGGTCGGCCGGCCACTCCTGGGAAGGTTCACCACTGTTCCATGTCTTCACCATTTGTGGATAATGGCTCTCACTGTGGTTCACTGGAGACCCAAAGCTTCAGAAATGGCTTTATAACCCTTTCCAGACTGATAGATGTCAATTACTTTCTTTCTCAATTGTTCCTGAATTTCTTTGGATCTTGGCATGATGTGTAGCTATTAAGGATCTTTTGGTGTACTTCACATTGTCAGGTAGGTCCTATTTAAGTGATGTCCTGAACAGGCGTGGCAATATTCAGGCCTGGGTGTGGCTAGAGACAGTGAACTCAGGTGTGATAAACCATAGTTATATGTTTTAACATTGGGGGCAATCACTTTTACAAACAGGGCCATGTAGGTTTGGAATTTTTTCTCTCTTAATAATAAGCACCTTCATTTAAAATCTGCATTTTTTTTACTTGTGTTGTCTTTGACTAATATTTAAATTGGTTTGATGTTCTGAAACACTTAAGTGTAACAAACATGCAAAAAAATAGGCAATCAGGAAGGGGTCAAACACTTTTTCACACCACCGTATGTGGCCAAGTGTTTGGATAATGGACAATGCATGTCTCAACCGCACTTAAGCAATTCCACTTTCATAACTATCATGACCCCTATTTCAGAATATAATCCAATTACATCGCTAGACTGAAGTATCTTGCTTCATGAAGCACAGTTTGTTGTGTTTGCTGTATTACACAAGCATCACTGATGAAGTTGGCTTGACTCAAATTATGACTATTACCTATCTTTTTGTATGTGACAAATTAAACTTGAAACTTTCATTCTCTTGCTGTGTAGTACAGGGTGTTTAGGCGCTAGCTTCCGAAGTAACTAAGTAATGCACACCCGCTGTGAGACAGCAGGCGGCAGTGTGTGTGTGGTGAACCTGACAGCCAGCAGCACACCGCTGCCAGTCACGCAGAAACCAAATACTATAATACACACTCACAACACGCACATACACATTCACACACAGGACATGGAGTGTTATACAATGCTGACACAATCCAAGTAAGTTTTGCAGAAACAAAAGGGTTCAGGGCTTTCACCTCATTTGCACAGTCTGAAGCAATAATCATTCATCCGTTTATCTTATGCTCTTGGGTATGGCAGTCATTCTTCAGAGGGGACAAAAACATATTTCTTCTACAGAAATGCATTTCACAACTACAATAGCCAACATCTATTTCCTGTGATACAAAAAGAGAATCGAGTAGCACAAACATGTGGTAAAGTTAATCTAGAACCAACCAGGTGTAAATTCAGGCACTGGGTTAATTAGTTCTCATCACACACAGCTGTCAGTTTCATCAACTTTTACCTTATCTCTCCCCAGTTTGAGTCTCTCCCCATGAGTCTCTCTCATCGCAACAGTTGCTAGGAAAATATTCCTCCAGGACACAAAGCTACCTGACCCATTGTATTAAATTTATATTTAGTAGACAACCTCATCCAGGCCAGCTTTCAACTGATACTGTCATACAACACAAGCTTAGCAAAGGTGGACCTTCTACTCCACAATCTAGTACCTTAACTGCTGAGCCAGCGCAGTCCCATAGCATTGCTCATACAATAACATAGGGCTACATATTAGGGTACTATATTCCCCGCCCTTTATACAAAATTGCGAATCAGTAGCGCGAGTTGTAAGGATTTTGCTTCAAATCCGAGAATATGCCGGGGCAGAATTATAAATACACTAGCACAGTTCTGGATATACTTTACCCACCATCCACACCTACTGCCTTCATTCCAAACCAGCCCATAACGATTTCTGTGTTGGCTTTTGTCCCTCATCTGGATCTTTCTTCTTTGCACTTGGTTTGCGCAACAAAGGAGTACCATGCCCTATCCTTATTTTTCTTTCCAGAATTTTTTTCCCATAATGCCCATGTCCCACTTGTGGTTTGTGGTAACTGTACCAATTAATTTTCTGTCCAGACCCCTGCCTAACTTCCAAGCAATCCATATATTTAAATGTCCAGTTTCTTTTTAGCCCAGTGAAGTTCTGAGATGAGTACACTCACTGGCAGGACATTTGATACATGGATGGCCACCCCCTATCCTTTATTTACACTGTTATTTATTTATCAGTGTTTCCGGCCTTTCTTGGCTATATTGCTAAGCAACCAAAGTGGGTACATGATATCCCATTTCTTTAGCCAGGCCAAATCCCAAACAGCACAATGATCCTTAAGGCTCACTTCCAAACCTGGGTTATTTTGTTTGAAGTGCAGACCCAGAATAAACATTGGTAGCCAACAATCTTATTATAAAGCTATGTTCCGTTTCAAATTCAGCAATTTGTAATTGGTTTAGAGAGAAATTTCACTGGTTTAGTAGTTCCTTCTTTATCTTTCATTTCTTAATGCAGTTCAACATTGATTCTGAGGTCACCAGAAGTTTTGGATTACAATACTTTTTTCAAGGGTTACTTTCTGGACTCTAGCACATGGATTCAAAATTTATAATAATCAGTAGAATTCAGTTTTCCTGATGTGGGCACAACGTTTTATAACCAGTGGAGGCATAAGAGAAACAACCAGTTCTTAACAATTGGCAGTGTTATCTTTTCTTGAAAAGTTGATTCTTTTTATACAAACATACATTTGCTGATTGTAGCCAAGAAACAGTTTTCTTCACTTGATGCTATGATGCTGGCTTATCCAAGTATTGTGTTGCAGTCACAGGGCTGAGTCACAGTACGAGGAATGGAATTGATGACAGAAGTACAGCTTGAGTGGAGCCGAAACTGGTATCAAAAGAACATCTTGTGTGAGGACTGGAATTGGTACCAGAGGAAGAACTTGTATTTAGTGATTAGTTAGAGTCTATAAACAGAACATGTTTGTGAAAGTGTAGCATGAGACTCTGACAGCACTAACTATAACAGCAGAGATAGAAAGCAAAGAACCAGAAGTTAACAGCCATCATCAGCAACCCACCTCCCCAGCAAATAACAACCCTGAGTGATTGCAAAGGAAAGGCAAGACAACAAAAACCTAAAATTCCAGATCACCACAATACTCATTGATTATGAATCCCTAACTCTGCTCTTCCTCTATGGCAAGGATGTGCAACTCAAGACCAAAGAGAACTGACGCTCAGACCAGTCAGACACACCCGCCTGACACTTCCGGCTACTTGGTCAAAGGCATGACAGAGCAAGCAGGCCAGAGATGGCCCCGGATTCCAGTCAACAGAACCAGAGCCACACATCCCAGTCTAAAGTCTAAGTCTAACCAAAAGCCTGTGTAATTAAGTATGTTTTTAGTCTAAACTTGAACAGAGAAGTCTGTTATTGTATTCCAGTTCTTGTGTTAAAAAGAACATTTCTCCTACTCCTGCTTTGTGAATTACAATTATTTTCCAGATACTCAGTCAGCTGTGTAGAGTGCTTCAGCAGTCATGGCTATTAAGTTCAGCACAACACTGTTAGAGGCTTGAAGGGTTATATAATTTATTATACTCTGGAATTGTCTACAGCTGACTTAAATTATGCCTAACAAGTCAATTTAGTTCTAGGACCATATAATAAACATGAGGGGAAAGATGACAGAATGTATGCCAATATGTCATGATTTGCCTGTATGTTACATTAATGTATTCATTCATTTACAATGCCTTGCAAAAGTATTCGGCCCCCTTGAACTTTTCAACGTTTTGCCACATTTCAGGCTTTAAACAAAGATATGAATTTTTATTTTTTTGTGACAAAATCAACACAAGGGGGACCACAATCTTGAAGTGGAAAACAAAATGTATTGGATATTTTAACTTTTTTTGAAATAAAAAACTGAAAAAAAGTGGGGCGTGAAAATTATTCGGACCCCTTGCGTTAATACTTTGTAGCGCCACCTTTTGCTGCGATTACAGCTGCAAGTGGCTTGGGGTATGTCTCTATCAGTTTTGCACATCGAGAGAATGAAATTTTTGCCCATTCTTCCTTGCAAAACAGCTCGAGCTCAGTGAGGTTGGATGGAGAGCGTTTGTGAACAGCAGTTTTCAGCTTTCCACAGATTCTCGATTGGATTCAGGTCTGGACTTTGACTTGGCCATTCTAACACCTGGATACGTTATTTGTGAACCACTCCATTGTAGATTTTGCTTTATGTTTTGGATCACTGTCTTGTTGGAAGATAAATCTCCGTCCCAATCTCAGGTCTTTTGCAGACTCCAACAGGTTTTCTTCCAGAATGGTCCTGTATTTGGCTCCATCCATCTTCCCATCAATTTTAACCATCTTCCCTGTCCCTGCTGAAGAAAAGCAGGCCCAAACCACGATGCTGCCACCACCATGTTTGACAGTGGGGATGGTGCCTTCAGGGTGATGAGCTGTGTTGCTTTTATGCCACGTTTTGCATTGTGGCCAAAAAGTTCGTCTGACCAGAGCACCTTATTCCACACGTTTGGTGCGTCTCCCAGATGGCTTGTGGCAAACTTTAAACGAGACTTTTTATGGATATCTTTGAGAAATGGCTTTCTTCTTGCCACTCTTCCAAAAGGCCAGATTTGTGCAGTGTACGACTGATTGTTGTCCTATGGACAGAGTCTCCCACCTCAGCTGTAGATCTCTGCAGTTCATCCAGAGTGATCATGGGCTTCTTGGCTGTCTTCTCCTTGTTTGAGCTGAAAGTTTAGAGGGACAGCAGGGTCTTGGTAGATTTGCAGTGGTCTGATACTCCTTCCATTGCAATATGATCGCTTGCACAGTGCTCCTTGAGATGTTTAAAGCTTGGGAAGTCGGCTTTAAACTTCTCCATAACAGTATCTCGGACCTGCCTAGTGTGTTCCTTGGTCTTCATGATGCTCTCTGTGCTTTAAACAGAACTCTGAGACTATCACAGAGCATGTGCATTTATACGGAGACTTGATTACACACAGGGGGATTCTATTTATCATCATCAGTCATTTAGGTCAACATTGGATCATTCAGAGATCCTCACTGAACTTCTGGAGTGAGTTTGCTGCACTGAAAGTAAAGGGGCCGAATAATTTTGCACGCCCCACTTTTAGTTTTTATTTCTAAAAAGGTTTAAAATATTCCAAATAAATTTCGTTCCACTTCCACGATTGTGTCCCACGTTTGTTGATTCTTCACAAACACAATTACAATTTCATATCTTTATGTTGAAGCCTGAAATGTGCAGAAGGTTGAAAAGTCAAGGGGGGCCGAATACTTTGGAAAGGCACTGTAGTTTCATAACCATGCTTAAATTCAATTCAGGGTTCGTAGGGGAGGCCAGGGACCTAACCCAAGCGCAGGGGAAAGGTGAAACAGGGTGCCAAACCATAAGCACACACACACACACAGGGACACTTTAGAGACACCAGTTGACATAACATGTTTTTGGTATGTGGGAGGAAACCAGAGTGCCTGGAACGGAACTGGTGCTCTCTGGAATTGAGGCAACTGTACGAACCACTATGATGCTGTCCCAGCTTGACCCTTCTTCATCCTGCTTCTTCAGACTGTAGAACGGTACACTTGGCATCCCAATAAAGCTGACTGATGTTGCTGTTGCTCAAGTGTAAGGGGAGGTCACACTAAAAACATGCCACTGTACCCTATAGAAGCTTGTTCTGATTTTTGTTTTCAGCTTTTTTTTTAATATTGCATACTAATTTCCTTTATTTTATGGTTGTATTCTAAAAAGAGACTGGTCATTAAAACATTACTAAACCAACTGTATATATAATCTAATGGTGGCCTAAGACCTTTGCCAGCACAGTATATCATTCCAAATTTTGTCATGTGCAAAGACTGTGTTAATGTCTGCGAAATTGGAGAATCACTATATTTGACATATTTGAGCGGGGTGCAAACTTTGGCATAAGGTCTATACCTTGAATGGTTGTGAAGAAACATATCCATTTTGAATATATATTATATATTTCTTCATCTTACTGCTCAAGTATCCATCATATCAGACATTGCAAATTTTCTTTGACTTCTTCTATTAGCAACAAGACGATCTACTGCTTCAATGAACAAGACTGGAATGGAATTTCACTTTGAACTATGTAAACCAGCAATAAAAATAGACAAGGTCAGAGGTCTATTGCGTTTGTGTGTGTAGCCTAGATGTCTAGTGTGAACATAGTGGGAGTGTAGTGTTGCCCATCTTAACTATACATTATAATAGTAGCATAGTGAAAATATTCCACTGTAAAAATGGAAGATATGATAATTGGTATTATTAAATTGTAGAACCTTAACAACAAGGTATAATTAATGTAGTGGTTACTTAAACACTGCATAGCATATAAGGGTTAATCAAGGATGGATTCCCTCATTTATGTATAAAATAAGTCTGTGTTACACATCCAGGTGTTGGTTTAAAAATGAATGATACCACCTGATTACAATCGGTGTTCCAGTTCATCCTAAAAGAGTTAAAGGGGTTGAGGTCAGGGCTCTGTGCAGCCCAGTTAAGATCTTCCAGACCAAGTTTAGCAAACCATTCCTTTATGAACCTTGGTTTGTGCATGTGCATAGGGTCATTGTCATGCTGAAACGGTCTTCCCAAAACTGTTGCCACAGTTGAAAGCATAGGATTCTTTATGAAGCTGTCGTATGCTGTTAGATTTCTCTTAATTGTAAATTATAACTAAAGATGCCCATCCTAACCATCAAAAATCAAAACCGTCAAAAACCTGATCCAGTATTCCACCTGCGTTAAACTTTAATGCAGTTAGCAAGGTAACCAAGTGTTCAGATGGTGCATCTGCAGTTCACACACTTTCATGGGGACCCGTGTTCAAGTCCAGATCGTGCCTTCCTGCCAGGTTGAGCATCAGAGGGCTGATTGACCAGGGGGGTGGGTGGTGTCATTACAGGGTATTATCCCTCTACACTGGACCAGAAAAAACAGGTATAACCAAATGATGCATTCTCCTGGGCTTTGGTAAACATATATACAGCTGTCAAACTACCTGAAGGCAAATCAGTGGTGGTTCAGTGGTAATGGTTCTGCAGCCACTGTTTGGCTCTTAACCCTCAATTGCTCAGACTGTACTTTGTAAAATTGTATTAGTTGTAAGTACGTGTACATGAAGGAATCTGCAAAATACTGTAGATGTATATATGATTCACAAACTTAGACAATGAGATTCCACTTCTCCCAGGTCTATTAGAGCAGCTTCGGTGGCTCAATGGTAAGAGCCAGCTGCTGGAAATGGAAGTTCCTGAGGACTTGCATTAGGATTGGCAGAACCCTTTAATAAACAGGCACACTGTCCAGGGTGTACCTCTCCCTGTGCCCAGTGAATTTTGAGTTTGGACCCAGACCCTTCCATGCAAATCCTGACCTGGAAATGCGCAGATCCAACACGATACTTTGATTTGCAGAGTCAATGACATTTTGCTCTTTAGCCTTCCTTCTTATCCACAAAACTCCTAGCGAACATTTTTGTGTGGACATGCTTCCAGTGGCGGATTAGAACTCAGTAGTGAATGTGGCAGCCAGCACAAGATGCCTTTTACATTTCAACAATCTGTTTTCCTCATGTGAGCTTGCTTTGCCTTCTGTTTTGCATCTGAGAAGTTGTTGCTCCTAGACTTTTCCAATTACAACATACCCACTTACAGCTGACCAGGAGCAGAGCAGACACAGGAAAGACTGGCTTGCTGGAAATGAGGAATCCAAGTTAATCCAGTTCAATCCATTCTAATGCTAATGTTTGTCTATGTTGATCGCATGGCTCTGCGCTTGATTTTGTACACCTGATAGCAGTGGACATGACACAATTTTTTTGTTTGTTTGTTTATTCATTTAACATCACATCAGTGTCAAAGTCTATTCATGACAAGAGCATGGTTATATTGATACTAGTCAGACCCACTCAGCCTGGGGTCAATTTAGAGAAACCAGTTAACCGAACACACATCTTTGAAACGTGGGCAGAACCCAGAGGAAATTCATGAGAACACGAGTACATGCAAATTCCAAACAGGCGGAGTCCAAGGTCAGGATCGAACTGGATCTCTCCGAAGCTGTGTGGCGACAGTGCAAACCACTTGCACCACTGCTTGAAATAGCCTCAATCTTTTTCGGTCCTATGCAATCGTTTACGCTAATCCCACCATGGTTGTCTATCAGAGTTTCTCATTTTAGTGAGGGAAGGACTTTTCTCTGAGGGCTTTTGGCACCTCTTCTTTTCATGCTGACAGACCTGTCACAGCTCCAGGTGAAGGTGGCAGCCTCAAGAGCCCGTTGTGTCAAATGGGTGAGAGGAAAACTCTGTCATGAGAACAAGGGTTTAGCGGATTTGGGGGGTGGGTGGGATCATGCCCAATCATCCAACACGTCCCAAAGTGTCTGTTGCCTGAGAGATCGCAATCAGCATGGGAAGGTGTGAGATATGAGCCGTAAGCTGGTTACAGCATGTAAAAAAGTGACTACCAGCTGCTGTTGGTTCTAAAATTGCATTGTGAATAGTATAGCTGTGCCGCTGCCAGTCAAGTAAACATACTCTAGCTGTACCTGGTAATAGGACTGGATTAGCAAATGCACACATCCGGCCATGAATGCAGCATTGTCTCGTAGTGGCAAAAATGCGTCTCCTGTGTTGACACTCAGTTGGGTCACCATAAAGGTGCCCCTGTCAAGTGGCCAGACTACTTACACAACACCAGCACACCAGCATTCACTTCTTTATCAAGTGTGAGCTGAAGATCTGCCGTCTGTCTCTTATATATGCATAGCGCAATCATTCATTCTTTCCACACAGGCAGCGTTTCTCCGCTCTGTGGCTTTCTGACACTAACACACGCGTGCACACACACACACACACACACACACACAC
>JAJAGP010006092.1:0-25151 GCA_025084515.1 Ancistrus triradiatus | reverse complement strand
AAACAAACACCAACAACAACAAAAAACCAAAAGCCAAAAGACTGTCACTAAAGTAAAGGTGCAGCCAACAATGGTCATGTAAATAGACAACCTATTTAGGGTAACATTAACAAAACTGATCAAAAACTGTCAAAAGTCCAAGACCACTAGTGAAAATACCATACCATTTTCTTATTTTGCAATTTAAAACATTCATTCACTCAATTTAATACATTCATTCACTCACTTTATCCTCTTAATCCTGGAAAGGGTCGCAGGAGAGTCGGTGCCTAGCCAGTGGCATAGGGTGCAAAGCAAGACCAACTCTACACAGGGTGCCAAACCATCGAAGGGCACAAACGCTCACACATGCTACTAAACTAGGGGCACTCTTTAAAAACACCAATTAATCTAACACGCATGTCCTCGATCATCCACAGGTTTGAGCAAAACCTGATTCAATTGATCAGATTTCACATCATTCCAAGAGCACCACATGACCTTGAATGCCTGGCTTTCTCTGTCATGAGGTGCCCTCTTAATTGCGTGATGAGCTTAAGGCCAAGTGACTGGGGAGTGAAGTCCACTGCAGTCCATTGTTGCAAAGCTTTAAGGTGTGTTTTGGGTCATTGCATTTGAAATGAAAAACACTATTACATTGACAACGATGCAATACAGAAATCGTTTCACTAGTGGTCTGAGCCTTTGGGCTCCTCACGTCATGTTGGCATGCACCATGGCAGATGATGTATGAGGAATTTAAACTTATGGTAGTTATTTCTCAATTTCCCAGTCAATGATAAATGCATATCACTCACAAACAGGAGTTAAAAGACCTGAGCTGTACACAAAACTGTTCCCTGTTCACTATATTTTGCACTACCTTGAGGTTGCACCATGTTGGAGGGAAGCAAAAACGATGTGGAATACCCAAAGCACTCAATTCTCACAATGCACCACAATACGTGGAAAACAAATGATGTACCTTAGTATAACAGGAATACATAATGCACCATAGTGTTGATTACAAAAGAGTTGATTGTCCGAAAAACGTTCAAAAATCAAAATTGAATTTCAGAATAATACTTTTTAATACAAAGTGATCATTACCAGGGTTCAACAGTAACGACTGAACAAAAGCTCAGGGGAAGCAGCAAGAAAAACTATTTGCCTGAGTAGTTAAGTTCATGCAAGGTGGGGTGCTCAATATGTTCACATAAACTAAGGCCAAAGTCAATTCACTGAAGAATACTGAACCCCTCGCCATGCAAAAATGGTCTCATCCATTCACACATCCAGTCAAAACAAGCCAATATTATTATTTGTTGACCAAAAACGTCAAAGTGAGATGTGACTGTGAAGCAAGCCGAGTTCGGAGCTTCATTCTCTTTTATCACATGGTTAAAAGAAAACCTTTCACCGACTATCCACAGGAGATAGACCATCAAATATAAAATGGACTGGAACCTGGTAGCCATTACTGTAGGCTACCGAAACTAATATCCATTAACGTACACATGCAAATGATTACGTTTACTGTTTTAATGTATGCATAACAAAATGGAAATTTAATTTCATGGAAATTTGAGCATATTTATTTAAAAACGTTTCAATCATTAGGTTTACCATGGTGATCTATGGGTATCTCGTTAAGTGAAAGCATATTGTGAGAATGTATAAATCTGTTTAAGAATAACCTTAAATATATTGGCTTGTGTGCGCTTATTTATATATGAATAACACTTGAAAATAAACAGACTTGTTCAGGACAGTAGAAATTTGGTTTGGGACAGTGAACCAATCACTTAAGCTGTACTGTCCCTGTACAATGCTGTCAAACCTTCTGTCTACAGTAATCAGCGTAAGGCATAATTGTTTACCATCCTTTTGAATTCTGTCCTCTATAACCGTGCACTACATGGTGATCCAGATTTCTGAATGTTGGGAATTGTGAATAGGGAACAGTTTCAAACAAGCAAAGATTCAAGGAATGCACCAAATGTAGTTTTTAAATCACAAACTCCAATTCAGCTCTCATTATAGAGCTGTCAAGCTGGAAAATGAGAACTTGTTCAGGGGATGTCCCTTTAACAGTCGTGAGCCAAACGAAGAAAACAGATGTGTTTGATACACCTAACGTGACCACAGTTCAACTTTCTAGAGATGAACATAAAAGCAACACACATTATTCCAGCCATAAATAAACTTAAATTATGATGCTATGTGAAGCTGGATGGTATTAATCACTTGCTCGACTTCAATTTGATGACAGTTTATGAAACAATCACACTCATTACATCCAACAGACAACATGGTCTCGATCTCTTTCCAACAATGAAAGAGCAATGTCTAAATAGAATAGAAATTATGTTCTCTAACCTTGCTGGACGGTAATGGACTGATCCTTTCCTCAGTAGTCTTACTCACAGAGTGAAGAGCATCACTCACATCACAGGTAACCTTGAAGCACAGACTTGAAATAAGTGCTCTACATTAAATTTGACTTGGATGTGTAGAACTCAGAGAAAAAGTCCAAAAATAACATTGATTATATAATATACAAACTACAAAATGACAAATACCACATGTCAAATGTGTTCTAATTTTCATATATACCCAAACCCCCACTATACAAATCAGGAGAAACTTTTGTCATAATGGAAAAGCTCTGGATGCAAACATTTAGACTAAACTAAGCCTAAACACCTCCCCCTCTGAAACATGCTGATATTTAGTGCTTAAAGCAGCAGGAAATGGTAAAGAATAAATACAAGAGGTGTAAACTGAATACAGGCAGTACTGTCACTACCCAAAAAGCGATTGTCTCCAGTTGATTTAGTTACTTTTTGGTTTCTAGAACATTACATTAGTCAGAACACACAAACCACTTGAAACATGCGTTTCACAGGTGGACTTACCACACTTCTGCACTGAACAAAAAAGCGTTTGTACAACTCCAAAAAATCTTGAACATCTACAGCTGTTAGAAAAGGAAATAAACACAACCATCAGCGATACAGTATGTGCGGTGCACACTTAAATGATGTGTGAAAATGACACCTGAAATACTCACAACAATTTGTGTCTTTGGCTTTCAGTTCATCAGTGACAAATCTCTCCAGCATGCCTCTTCATTTAGCAGCAGGACAAACAAACAACTTTAAATGAGTTTTTCTGGTAAGAACTATGCATAGAAAACACAGGAACAGATTATATATGTGCAAACCAAGTACGAGCTAAATCTGGTTAGTTCCAATCTGCTATTTAAGTTGTGAGTTGAAAACTAATCAGAAAACACAATGACCACAAATGTGGTAAGAACCACACAGCTGATTTCATGACACTTGGTTGACAGCATGTATGTGAGTAAGTGATAAGATCGACTGATACAAGTCATATTTCTGTACGTCTTCCTGAAGTTCCCTAGCATGCAAATTCTTACCTGTTAAATCTGGGGAAAAGATCTGAGAAAATGCCAACGACTTCACTTTTGCTTAGGCCACCACTCCTGTCCTGAGCAGACAAGCAAACATACAAGCTCATTAAGAAATATTGCATTTTTAATAAGTGGCACCAAATAAAACCAGACATGTCACATACTGCAGATATATCCTTAGACCATTTTACATGGAGGTAAGATGTGAAATGAATTAAAATAAAATAGAAATTACTACTGTGAATGTTAAAACAATAATAGTCTAAAATGCACCGCTTAACGTCCATCTGATCAACGTCCACTCGCTCTAATGTCTGAGGTCTTAAGAATTGTAATGGGAAATAAAAATCTCTTATATACATCTAATTGACGTCTGAATGACAGAAAACTAGTATGAGCAAACCCTTCTCTACATCTGACAGAACTGCAGTCCTGAAGACAGAAAACAAGGTTTGTTTCGTTTTTTTATTGGTTCCAAATCTAATGTACAAAGATAAGAATTACTATACTTTTTTCCATATTGTATTTTAATTAATATATTGTTTAAACTAAAACACTAAGTGAAGGGTCTAAACTACTGTGTTACATTTCCATTTACAGCATTTAGCAGACGCCCTTATCCAGAGCGACTTACAATTGGTTCAATCTTACTATCCAAGCAATTGTTGGTCAAGGGCCTTGCTTAAGGGCCCAACAGTGGCAGCTTGGCACAGGTGGGATTTGAACCCTGGACCTTGTGGTCCATAGGCCAGTACCTTACCCACTAGGCTACCACAGTCCCAGTGTTACATCTTGTTTCACAGAGCTTAAAGCGAACATTAAACGTTTTTATGACCATTAATCACAATTTGGTTGCTTGACCCTGTGATGGACCAGCAGTTATGGACTGTATCTAAAATGGTCCCTTATTCCGAGACCGCGCATTCTCAGCTTATATGGAACAGTGTGTGGAGTAACATTTGGACACTTCCTTACATTTTGCTAAATACTACAAGCCAGCAGATTCTCTCACAAAGACACACTCTGTTGTATGACACACAAGACAGCTTGTACATGCTATTTCTTTTAAAAAGTACCTTAATTTTAAACTTTGCAAAAAAACGTTTCGATAATGAAATACAGGACACTGGATGTACGGAATCGTATTGTCGATTGGATGAGGATACTTGCTCATGCCTTTCTGCATTAAACACCCAACACAGCACAGCCACATTACCAGCCCTAATAACGTCTTTTATACTTGGATACGAGTGCCGAGTACAGGCCCAATCTACTCAGTCTACTGATTCAACAAGACTGTACACTTGAAGCAATTACGTACGTTTCCACAGATTCATAGCATGGCATACACTTTGTACACACTTACTATTTTCGGCTTCTTTGTGGTCTTTCGTTGGAATATGGTGATTAATATAGTTGCGACTTCTGGCCGAAATTAAACTGAGCTCCACATGTCTGGTAAACCACTTCCAGCTTATGTTTTCTCAGAAATGTATGTGCTTTTTGAAGCTGGTCATTAAACGTACATGTTTGTTTGTTGAGATTATATGCACTTTCCTTACTTAGAGAGGTAGGGGCAGACAAGGAGAACGGCCAACGCATAACCTTGTGGGTCCGTGGTAACCTAGTGGTTAAGTTACTAAACTCTGAACCAGAAGGTCAAGGGTTCAAATCCCACCTCTGCCAAGCTGCCACTGTTGGGTCCTTGAGCAAGGCCCTTAACCCACAATTGCTTGTATTGTAAGACTGTATCAATTTTAAAGTCGCTCTGGATAAGGGCATCAGCTAAATGCTGTAAATGTACTGAGTCTGGGGCACGGAAACTATTACAAAACGTGCCACTAGATGTCGCATGCCTGAACTGTTGGTCTAGAACTGCGGCTGGCTCTCCTGCTATGCAGATGACAGTATCTCAGGTTGATGAACGGCTAAGTTGTTGTTGTTTTTTTTTTAAATAAAATCTTCACGCATTAGATTCACAGCTCGTATCGTATCGAATAGAAACCCCCGTATTGAAAAAATTTAATATTACAATGTGTATTGTGTCACCCCTACTCGTGGGTGATACATTTACATTTACAGCATTTAGCAGATGCCCTTATCCAGAGCGACTTACAATTGGTACAGTCTTACAATCCAAGCAACTGTGGGTTAAGGGCCTTGCTCAAGGACCCAACAGTGGCAGCTTGGCAGAGGTGGGATTTGAAGCCTGGACCTTCTGGTCCATAGTCCAGCACCTTACTAGGCTACCACAGTCCACAGTGATAGCCCCTGGCCACCATCAAAAGAACCTATGATGGACACACAAGTGTCAGAACTGGACCTCAATATAAGAAGGTTGTCTGGATCAATGAGCTCCATTTTCTATTCCATCATGTGGATGGTCAGTATGTGTGTGCACCCTTTTATTGGGGAGGAAAACGGATAACAGGATGCACTATGAGAAGAGACTACCAGGAGAACGATGCGCCGCTGGAAAACATGGGTCTGGGAATTCACGTGGATGTTAATTTGAAGCAGAAAACCTACTGAAACATTGAAAAACTGAAGAAGTCACTTAGATGAGTGACGAAACGTTTCTCCCACAAAACCTTATGTCCAGATGAACTGATCCAACTACCTAAACATTGTTACTGACCAGGTGGTTTTAAAGTTAGGGCTGATATGTCAGGATTGAGTAAAGAATTACCTTGTCTCTGCCTTCATAGCTTTTGCGTGCTTCAGCAATTTGTCTGACAGAAGGCTCCTGAAACAAAAAAAAATCGTTTCGAATAAATAAATATGATTTAAATCAGGTGTGCTTCAATGCATTTCATCTTGTTACAACTTTATTTTGAATGCAGATGCCATTTTTACACCTGACAAAACAAAATCAACCACAGAGTTCATTTCTTCGACCTTGTAAAGAAATAATCCGTGCAATTCAGCAGTGACATGGGAAGCCACACTGCAGTGAGCTACAGAGCAAACGTGCCGCACCAGATGCAAAGAAGTAGGACACCGTTGTTTTGCAAAACCGAGCTGAACAGGAAAAAATTCTTTCACACAATTCTGAACACCTTATTTTACATCATCCTTCCTCTGTGTGACCTATATAATGTTGGGGCAAAAAATGTAGGGGGGGTACGGCAGAGATATGAATCAACCCAAGATACGCTCTCCAACCACATCTGTAAAAAGTTCAGAAGTTAGCTTTAATACAGTCTGGATCTGTTCCTCTTACTGTAAATCATACCTGTCATGACTGTCTTCTGTAGGTGTATAAAATAGGCTACAGATATACAGATTACGTACCTTGGGAAGCTGAAGTGCACGATCTCCCTGTGACAGAACACAAGAGAGCGAGAGAGAGGAGTCATTACAAATTAGCAAATGTAAGCAACTCTATTTAGCGATTAGAACAATTCAGAAAAGGTCACCTCGGAAAAAATGGAAGACTTCTCCTTGTGTCTGCCCCTCTTCATCAGTTCCAGCAGGAGAGGTGTACTCTTGTTCACCTCGGATTCTGAAAAGCCAAGCTCTTTGGACAAGCTTTCACGACTCTCCAATCCATTCAACTAAAGAAAACAGCACAGGACGAAACAAGGAAAGCATTTCACTTGAAAAGTTTAAGATTTGCGTCAATCATTACTTAGCTCCACTACAGAACCTGGCTAGAGTACTCAGGAGTTTGATCAGTTCTCACAATGTGTCTGATCGACAAACCCTACACTAAACAGTTTTCCTATGTTAAATACACAGTGCCCAGCATTATAGGGCATGGTTTTTAATAGATCACAAGGTATCAAAGCAAACAAGAATGAATTATTTATAATAACAGAGAAGTACAGATATACATCGAGAAAATCATCATGTTAAATATTTGCATTGATGAATTATTGAGACATTCAAGCCCATTACTCCTGCCACCACTGACCATGTGTTTGTTGGCTGATTCATTTACTAAATGAGCATTAAGAATAAGCGTGGAAACACCGAGCTGGGGGGTATTCCATGAAGCGAGCTAATATAAGTCACACTTATTTGCTTAAGTTAGCCTTGCTAAAGTTCATTCAAAGCTCATTCCTTCTACTATTAAAATACAGGTGCAATCTATTCCCACCAATTCAAGCCAGGCTTTTGTAATCGAAGCTGATGGCAATCGATTTCAGATAGACCCAAAAAATATCCCTAAAGTCAAATTCTGAATTGCAGTGTGCTTTATTTTATATAAAAGCTTGTATTAAGTTGATACTCAATTAAAAGAGGACATACGGAGCCAAAATACTTCGGTAAAAGTGACAACTTTCTTTACTCAGACATTAATAATAGCCTACTCAAGTACAAATAAATGTTGTATTGGTATTAGCACATTTAACTGGCAGTCCAAAATAATAATGAATTTGTTTAATAAAAACAAGAAATTAAAATGTGCTGCAACTAAACAGACTGAAGGTGAATGTGTACTTCATCAGGATCTACATCAAAATGTAAAGGCATACTTTGTTTTTGGAAATGTAATTAAGTAATGTATTACATTTCAATAAATATGAACTGCCAATCTTTGAAAACAACAGTCAAGTACAGTACCCAAGAAATATTATTCAAACGCAACGGGATACATCCACAGTTATTTAATGGATCGTACAGCAGCAGAACGCTCAAGCCGGTTATTATATGACGTCACACGGCTTGGTAAAACAGAATCGATGGAGTGCAGCTTAGCCTCAACTTAAGCCTGGCACAGAACTGTTTCTACAGTAACTTAACAGGGCTTAAGATTAGCCTCTTTGGTGAAACTGAAATTGAACAAAATGAACCAGGCTTGTCTCAAAAAGCCTGGCTTATTGAATTAGCTTGCTTCATGGAATACCTACCTGGAGTCATACAGAGCTCCATTACTAATTTTACATTAGGGGTGCAAAAAGTAATCGACTTACTTGACTAAAGTCAACTACCAAATTAGTTGGCAACTAATTTAATAGCCGATTAGTCGGTGACATCATCAAGCACGTTTCTCACCCTAACTAGGAACTTTTTTACATGACTTCTTACTGGAGAGTTAAAAGTGCGAGGGCAGTCTCAAGAACAAAATCGCCTAGAGTGGGGTCATTTCACTCTGAAAAAGGTTGCCAGCTGTAATATTTGTAAATCCAAACTTAGTTGGCATGGGAGCATATCCTCCATGTTGGAGCATCTGAAGAGCAACACGTCAGCATTATTTAACTAAATGTTAAAAACTCCTACTTCATGATACGAGCTGTAACATTTTAGGTTTCAAAATGCATGTTCTCTCCATTTGTTTGGAATTGGAACAGAGATATCAGTAACTAGGGGTGGGCGATATGGTGAAAATATATCACGATAATTAAAGACATTTTCACAATACCCGATATTTATCACAATATGTGATCACGGACAAACTACTATTCATATATTACTCAAAATCTGCACTTCATCCAATTAAGCAGGACTAATTACACTCTCTGTAATGAAACATGCAGTTGGTCAGTGTTCTTTTAAGCACTGACGATATCTTCGATATGCTCAGAAAAGCATATCGTCTATAACTGTGGTAGCCTAGTGGTTAAGGTCCTGGACTCTGAACCAGAAGGTCCAGGGTTCAAATCCCACCTCTGCCAAGCTGCCACTGTTGGGTCCTTGAGCAAGACCCTTAAGCCACAATTGCTTGGATTGTAAGATTGTACCAATTGTAAGTCGCTCTGGATAAGGGTGTCTGCTATAAATGTAAATAACAATAACAAAATTTATAGATAAAATATCATCATATTGCCCACCACCTTGACCACATTCCAAATAACACTAATGTTGAGACCACAAGTGCATTCCAACAGTTTACTGTTGGCCTTGACTTCTCTGCAAAAGTTTGCGATCACTCAAACAGTATAAGGAGGTGGTTCTCCATGGACATACAGTGGAGCTGGGCAAAGGATTACAGTTGAAATGGAATGATGACTCATAATAAATGATTCAAATTTAAACTGTTCGTAAAGAATCGTGCATTCCTCCGTGTCTACCCTTTCCATTTTATTGTTACTGACTGCTTTGCTCTTTGGACTTCGTATCTAAGAACATTCATTGTTTAAACTGGGACATGACAAATAACTAGACACAGTAGCAGACAAAAGCCATACAACTTGGGTCTTTATGGAAAACGTTAACATTAATTAACATTCTGGACACAAACCCAACAAGAGATTAAGGGAGATTCCACACAGATCATACCGCAACAAACAACAAATTCACAAAGTAGGTTAAGTGTAAAAATAAAAATCAATTGTTTCAGTGAGTGCCGTTCTTTTCATTATCACAACAAATCATCCAGCGAACGCCTTCAGTATGGTAGATATCAAAACCTTCCTTTGTGAACAAGAGCATACTTATCATCAATCAAGCCGAATGACCGTGAACTTCAGTAGGTGAGACTAAAGTCTGCAGATGTTTAAAAAACCACAACACTGATGCATGGCATATATGGGGAAAGTCTCAACAAAGAAGGCTGTAAACAACATGCAAAATAAACATCTAAAGTGTGTTTTGAGTGAAAGAGGACTGTGACTCAGTGAAGGTAGGAAGAGATTTTGTGGTCAGATAATACCTGTGTAGAGATCATTAGCAACCAATTAAATATCAATTGTGGTCTAGCATTGCCCACATTTCAAAAATACTTCGATGCAAAGGTGTGGGTCTCATACGTAGACAAGGGGCGTCTTGCTAAACTGGAAAACACAAGGTGCAGACGCCACCTGAGAGTTAGCTGGACAATGGTTCCAACCACAGAACAAAAAGCAAAACTGAAACGGTCCACAGCAACGTAGAGCTGTACAAGCATTGACCATGGACATTATTCATTCAGTGAAACCACTGTTTATCATCTGGCAACCCTGACAAATCTCTCCTAAGCTTGCAATACACTGTATAAACTAGCAAAGAAATTATTTAATAAATTAAAATGTATTTATACTTATTTATACTTGAAATTGTAGACAATTCTTTAAAATGATCATAAACTATTCACTTCATACCAGCTTACTCCAGTTCAGGGTCATGGGAGTCGTTGCCTAACTGGCAGCATAGGGGACAGGGTGGGAAATAACGTTAAATATGACGCAAATCCATTGCAGACCCAAAGAGACACAAGCTCCTCTACCACACACATGTCTTGGAATATTGGAGAAAACCAGAGTTGGGGCGTTTCCACATTTGGACAGTTTCCTGAACTGCTCAGTCATGGTTTCTTTTGGTTATGTGAACATCTCAAACAAACTCAGAGCCCTTCTACATGGCCCCAAAAACTAAGCAAACTGAGACCACCTCTCAAGGAGGTCTCAATACAGTTTGTTTGAGGTTCATTTTGTGGTCTGCTTGATTTTTGCATTGTGAAAACAAAATAGTCCTGAACAGTAACACATTTTTTTTTTGTGTATCTTTACAGATGTACAGTGGTGCTTGAAAGTTAGTGAACCCTTTATTTTCTATATTTCTGTGTAAATATGATCTAGAACATCATCAGATTTTTTCACAAGTCCTAAAAGTAGATAAGAGAACCCAGTTAAACAAATGAGACAAACATATTGAAAATGATCCAATATTACATATTAGTGAGTGGCAAAAGTATGTGAACCTCTAGGATTAGCAGTTCATTTGAAGGTGAAATTAGTGTCAGGTGTTTCCAATCAATGGGATGACAATTAGGTGAGAGTGGGCACCCTGTTTTATTTAAAGAACAGGGACCTATCAAAGTCTGCTCTTCAGAATACGTTTGTGAAAGTGCATCATGGCACGAACAAAGGAGATTTCTAAGGACCTCAAAAAGAGTTGATGCTCATCAGGCTGGAAAAGTTTACAAAACCATCTCTAAAGACTTTGGACTCCTCCAATCCACAGTCAGACATATTGTGTACAAATGGAGGAAACTCAAGACCATTGTTGCCCTCCCCAACAAAGATCACTCCAAGAGCAAGGCGTGTAATAGTTGGCGAGGTCACAAAGGACCCCAGGGTAAATTCTAAGCAGCTGAAGGCCTCTCTCAAATTGGCTAATGTTAATGTTCATGAGTCCACCATCAGAAGAACACTGAACAACAATGGTGTGCATGGCAGGGTTGCAAGGAGAAAGCCACTGCTTTCCAAAAAGAACATTGCTGCTCATCTGCAGTTTGCTAAAGATCAAGTGAACTAACCAGAAGGCTATTGGAAGAATATTTGTGGATGGATGAGACCAAAATAGAACTTTTTGGTTTAAAAGAAAAGCGTTATGTTTGGAGAAAGGAAAACACTGCATTCCAGCATAAGAACCTTATCCCATCTGTGAAACATGGTGATGGTAGTTTCATGGTTGAGCCTGTTTTGCTGCATCTGGACAGGATGGATCTTGCCATCATTGATGGAAACAATAAATTCTGAATTATATCAGAGAATTCTAAAGGAAAATGTCAGGACATCTGTCCATGAACTGAATCTAAAGAGAAAGTGGGTCATGCAGCAATAACAACGACCCTAAGCACACAAGTCTAAGAATAAAGTTAATGTTTTGGAAATGGTCAAGTCAAAGTCCTGACCTTAATCCAATGAAAAAATGTTGTGGAAGGACATGAAGTGAGCAGTTAATGTGAGGAAACCCACCAACATCCTGAGTTGAAGCCTATTCTGTACAGAGGAATGGGCTAAAATTTCCTCCAAGCCGGTGTGCAGGACTGATCAACAGTTACTGGTAAACATTTAAGCTGCAGTTATTGCTGCACAGGGGGTCAAACCAGATACTGAAAGCAAAGGTTCACATACTTTTGCCACTCACTAATATGTAATATTGGATCATTTTCCTCAATAAAAAATGACCAAGTATAATAGTTGTGTGTCTCATTTGTTTAACTGGGTTCTTTTTATCTACTTTTAGGTCATATATTTATTCAGAAAATATAGAACATTCTAAAGGGTTCACAAACTTTCAAGCACCACTGTATTTCCATTTGGGTGACTTTTTACTTCAACTCCACTATGTTTCAAAGTCAAATATATTACTTTTACTTCCAAAAGCCTAAATGAGCTGTGCAATTAAACTGATCACTGCTCTCAATCATTGATCCCCTGTTCTTCATCTCCAATGTCTAATGGCTCCTATTATAAAATAACAGCAGCAAGTCATCTCACTACCACCGCATATGTCCCTGACAGAAATGACAGTTTGGTTGTATATAAAAGAAATAAACTATAAACCCTCATTTTCTATTCTGAAAAATCTGCTGTATTCTGTTTTATTCCGAATTCCTTTATGAAGTATACTCCTTCTCATAAATATCATTCCTCCTTCGTGCTCGTCTTGTCTTTGTCGTTTTGATTTTTTCCTGTTTTGGTATTTCATATATTTCCTGTCTTCTCATCTGCATCGCAAAACAGAAACATGAAAACATTACCCATAATTCAATGTCGCACAGGAGTTGTGCTGTGAACAGCAAGTGTTCTGACATCTCATCGGTGCTAAACAGAACTAGAAAGAGAAGTAAGTCCTGTTTAAAGGTTGTTTACAATGTGAACATGGGGGGGGGAAAAAAAGAGATACAGTTGATTCACTTTCAGGTTTAATTTAAAAGAGTTCGGATGATGCAAAAACTATGTCGTACATCAGAACATGCAAACTCCTCATGTGGAATCCAGGCCTGGAATCAAATCAAGGATCACTGGAGCCGTGGGGCAAACCACTGCACCAGAAATTTCAACCCAAATCTTCTGTAGCTCTTGCAAGGAGTACTACACACTTAACTACGGCCAAATCACAGCCGTGATGTCATAAACAATAACACACTCCCTCAGTTCTACTGCTTACATAAATGAATCATTAAGCAGTATATTTCATTTGGAGCATAAATGAGAATACTTTAAAAATAACATAAAAAAGGAACAATACTTTAGTCCCAGTCTTTTAATGGAAAATCTGGGTCAACACAGTCACTGGATTTCTTTTTAAATATATGACACAAGCATCTCTGTAGTCAACGAAGAAGGATAACTTGACTATCTCTGATTTTAAGCAAGTATTTATCACTCATTTTTTTTAAGCCAAGTATGTATCTTTGGGATTTTGTCAAGTATGCGCAACATGCTGTCTGCCCAAGCCATCGTTTTGAGATTTTCTATCTACTAAAGTGTATATATTCTATCACAGTTTTTGAAATGTTCCTCCACTACCACCAAACACTGAGGTCTGCTGGATTTCTATGTACATTGATCCTTATTAGCCTAAAGCCCTTTTGTTTGAACAGCTGTATAACCTTAAACTGTAGAAACAGAAATCATAATATCAGGCCCCCATATTATATCTAAAACATGAGTAAAAACTACACTAAAGAACACACAAGGCAGTTTGTTCAGAACTCGTGTTTCAGGCCAGGGCGAAAAACATCCCTTTTATTTTTACATTTTCAGCCTGTAAAATACTAAACCTATCTGTTATAATAGATTATTCAAAGGAAGGTTAATTAAAGATTGAACTTCTTAAAACCTTGGACATGGTTTGTTGTCAAGCCTTATTATAAGTGGATATACTCCCCCTAAACCATACCCATATCAGTACTGCAGCTTGCAAACAACATTAATTCCCTGAGAAAGTGTGTGAATAAAAAATGCATCAAATACAAAATGCACACACATACACTTAGCGGCTGCTTTGTGAAGGAGTTAAGTTTCTACACTCATTGTGCATTTCATCACCCTCCACTTACCATATAGATGCACTTTGTATTTCTTCAAGTACAGACTGTATTCCAGGTAGTCCCAGATTTATGATGGTTATATATATAGTGGTGCTTGAAAGCTTGTGAACCCTTTAGAGTTTTTTATATTTCTGAATAAATATTACCTAAAATATTACATTTTCACACAAGTCCTAATAATAGATAAAGGAAACCCAGTTAAACAAATGAGACAAAATATTATACTTGCTTGGTCATTTATTTACTGAGAAGATGATCCAATATTACATTAGTGAGTGGCAAAAGTATTAGCTCCTCTAGGATTAGCAGTTAATTTGAAGGTGAAATTAGAGTCAGGTGTTTTCAATCAATGGGATGACAATCAGGTGTGAGTGGGCACCCTGTTTTATTTAAAGAACAGGGATCTATCAAAGTCTGCTCTTCACAACATGTTTGTGAAAGTGTATCATGGCACAAACAAAGGAGATTTCTGAGGACCTCAGAAAAAGAGTTTATATACTTTTGCCACTCACTGATATCTAATATTGGACCATTTTCCTCAATAAATAAATGACAAAGTATATTTTTGCCTCATTTGTTCAACTGGGTTCTCTTTATGTACTTTTAGGACTCGTGTGAAAATCTGATGATGTTTTCGGTCATATTTACGCAGAAATATAGAGAATTCAAAAGGGTTCACAAACTTTCAAGCACCTCTGTATATATCATAGCATAGCCTATATTAAACACGACCGCCATGACGGCTTTTCCCCACTACATTTCCTCACTCCCGCCACATGACTCCCTACGTGAAGAATGCTGGAAAATATTGTAGTGCACAGGTACCTTAAACATGTTTAAAACGCTTACATTAAACTACAGTTGGTCAAAGTCATTAACATAAAGCTTATTTTATAACAATAATATATTACTGAATGAAAAACAAACTTTTCCATCCATGACTTTTCCTCACTACATTTCCCAGCACTTCTCACTCCTGTAATGTGACACCCTACGTCACCCACCGATGACTTCCTCTACCGAGTGCAGGAGGGTACTGCGAATACTACGTATCGTTTGCTTGGGAAAATGTGAAATTGAAAATTCAGAGTACGGTTTCTGTTGAATGTGTATTTATGTTTATTATCGGATTCCCCTCAATGTCGAAATATCGCAAGTCAGGCCATCGTAAAATAGGGCACACCTGTACTTTGTTAGCCCCCTTTACTCTCTCTATTGGTCAGGACAACCACAGGACCACCACAGACCAGGTATGTTTGTTTGTTTATTTGGTTTATTTAACATCGCTGTCAGCATCAGTGGTCATGTCATTGACACACAAGGTTACATCAAGATTGGTCACATATATACACTCAAGTCGATGCCAGTTTAGTGCCATCCATTAGCCCAACGCATGTCCTGAACCCATGGTTGATCCCCTTTGTCTTTCAGTAGTTCCCAGATATTAGTTGGGTGCGTACTGGTTGATATGTTGTTTATGAAGTGTCACCAGCTTTGCTTTTTAGCCATGTTTATCGTTCTGCATGCTTGGGCTCTGGTAATTCTTATAGTTTTCCAAGGTTTTCTGCTGTTGGGTGTCTGATGAAAACGTTGTTCGTTTTCCGGTTTTGGATGGTTAGTTTACAGTCATTATTAAACCAAGGTTTGAGTTTCTTTCTTGCGTTTTGGGATAGTTTCCTCAGCTATATCTTTGAGGGTGTTTCTGAAAACTTCAATGCTGTCGTGAGGTTGTATGGATTTCTTGGGGAGTTTTTCATGGCATAGCGCCCGAAAGTCATGCCAGTCTTGCTCTGTTCAGTTTCCGACATTGTGAGGGCTTGGATGGCTGTGGTTTTCCTGACATGATAATGGTTCCACCGGTCGGTCTGTCCGTATAGGGTCCATATGTGTGACAGGCAACATACTCTTTTACTGTCACTTGGTTTGTAGAGGATAGCAGTGCTTCACTGCCGGGTTGAGAACAGCAGACAGTCGCTGGAGTTTATTAAAAGTTTGCTCTTCAGCCTCGACAGTTCCATTGGAGAATCCGGTTCATTTCTTTTTGAAAGTGATTTGTTTTTATTCCTGTTTCTGTGGGAGGTGCTTCTGTGTCTGAGGTGACCATCCTCTTTCATCTCTAGCTCTTGTAGATTTTCCGTTTTGCATTGTTCTGACTGAGTTTGTGTGTGTTGCTGTAAATAAATCACTTTCTTGGTTGGTTTTCCACTGCTGGTATCTTCTAGATTCACTGCTATTGGTATAAAAGTAGGGGAACTCTGAGTGCCTAAGGTTTTTGTTTATGTCAGTTTGGGTCTTTTGTGGAGGTAGTTGTGATGTGCTGGGCATATTGCCGCGAAGCCATTTAGGTTGCGCAGACTTTAATACTGATGCAAAGGATTTTGTAAATTGGAAATTGTTGGTCCTGGTCTGATGCTGGGTGGGGTCCTCCACAGTTCTTACATAATTGTGCTTTTGAGCATGGCGCAATTGGAACAAGTGGCTTTGCCTTGCATACAGCTGCGCCATGGCCATATTTCTGGCACTTAAAACAGTGTATAGGATTCGGGATGTACAGGTCAACCTCTGCTTTAGGTATCCGACCGAGACTTTTGTGGGTGGGGAAGGCTTGTTGAATGTGATGACATGTGTGTTAGTTTTAATTTGATTTCCTTGTCTCCTCGTTATTATTCGCTTACCATGTGTCACATCTTGTGAAGCTAGTTTGCTTGCCATTACGCCTTCTTCCATGGTCTGAAGTTCTCTGCGTCCAACGACAACTTTACTGCTGTTCAAGGTCTGGGGCAGTAGGGCCTTGATGTCGAAACCAGCAAAGCTTTTTGTGTTTAACACAGTCGATTAAAATTTGGCCTGACGGAAGCATCTTTATGTTCTTTACTGTACCCGCGGTTCCCATGATGCTCTTTTGGATTACAAACGGTGATGACTTGGTTAGGGGAGAGTCAGCTAATGTAGACTCAATAAAGGACAAATCTTGGCCAGTTGCCATTGGTGTTATTAAAAATGAGTCCAGTAGGAAGGTCTGGATCATTTGCGGGTCAGTTAGGCATTGTTTGGGGGAATCCATGTTGAATAGTTTAAGGTTCACCACCCTTCTCGGAACCCTACTGGGGGGTGTGCAGTGTCACGGGACTTCCAGCGGATGCGCAGCAGGGCTACAAGCATGGTATACTCAAGCCACCAGGAGTACTTAGTGCTTGAGTGAGCCCAAGCCGGCACCTTCTAGGGACCTGGTGTGAGGTACAACCTAGGGCATGCCCCGACCACGCAATTGATTGGAGCGGGCCATTCCAACCGCCCGTCTATATGAAGTTGGGGCCAAAGTGCTGTGTTGGGTCTATGGCAGCCACAGCTGCCACTCCCCTCAAACACCAGGATCCCTTCCTCCACAGACACAGGTCACACCCCACGGCAAACAGGGTGCCTTTTACGAACAGCCTGAGGAGGCTGAGGACCTATCCCGGGACACCATGGAGGCCACAGACCGGGGAATTTTTGGGTGGTGGATCATTCTTAACACTGCAGTGACACTGTTGTGGGTCCTGACCATTAGAGAACAGAATAAAGGAGGACTTATAAAGTATGTACAAAAACAGACGGACTAGAGTCTGTAACTGTAGAACAACAAAGTGAATCTATATGGTAAGCTGAACTAATAAAATGGAAAGTGTGTAATAACAAGGAGGTGTTCCTAATAAAGTGTACATGTAGTTCATTTCCAGTATAACGCTGGTCTTAACACAGTCAGGGCAGCCAACTTAATTTGCAAAATGAAAGGAATAATCAATGTTCTGAATACTTATGAAAAGCCCTATATTTCCCCACCCCATACAAGCCATGTGAATATCTTTCTTTCAAAAAAATACGAAACATCGCAAATACCGTGTTAATCTCAGGTTGAAACACAGCCAGAGTGAAATCCAAATTGAAGACTTGCAGAAAATCTGTGATTAAACTGGCCGCAATGCGTCCTGCATGGAAGAGAGGCACAGTTTAGTCATGCCGTATAGGGTAGCTAACAAATGTAAACAGCATTCAATGACAAATAACTCACCATCTTTGGTGTTAAGACACTTTTTCAGATTCTCATTTACAAGCGGGGTTTTGTTCTAGGGAGGAAAAATAGTCGTCAATAAAATATAAAACATTAGAGATGCACCAATTTCAGCCACTGACAATTTAGAGAACAGATAAAAGAAGAGAAGAAGCATAACTTCTTTTGACCAAAAATAAGGCCAGAGAGCAGAGACAAAAGAAGTCTTTTTAATTATTTCTGTTATAAAAGAAATCATAGTCAGTGAGTTTATTAAAGTGGGATTTGCTTTACAGACACCCTGTAGTTAGACAGATGTGTACATAAGTATATTCATAATATATTTTGCGGCCCTCAAAAGTCAGCCAAGTTCTCCTACTTACATCATAGGTACACTTCAACTATGAGAGACAAAATGAGAAGACAAAAAGATCCAGGAAATCACATTGTAGGATAAAAAAAATTTTTTAATTGAATTTCATGGTGGAAAATAAGTATTTGGTCACTCACAGACAAGCAAGTATTTTGGCTCTCACAGACCGGTAAACTCTTTAAGAAGCTCTTGGTCCTCCATCGTTACCTGTATTAATGGCACCTGTTTGACCTCATTATCTGTATAAAAGACAACCGTCCACGCCTCAAACAGAGTCAGGACTCCAAACTCAACCATGAACAAGACCAAAGAGGCTGTCAAGGACACCAGAAGAAAAATTGTAGACTGCACCAGGGCTGGTGAAGAGTGATCTACAACAGGCAAGCAAGTTGGGTGAATAAATAACTGTGAAGCAACTGTAAGAAAATGAAGACATACAAGACCATTGATAATCTCCCTCGATCTGGGGCTCCATGCAAGATCTCATCCCATGGGGTCAAAATGAGCATGAGATCGGTGAGCAAAAATCTCAGAACTACACGAAGGGACCTAATGAATGACCTGCAGAGAGCTGGGACTAAAGTAACAAAGGCTACCATCAGTAACACACCATGCTGAGAGGGACTCAGATCCTGCAGTGCCAGGCGTGTCCCCCTGCTTAAGCCAGTACATGTCCAGGCCCATCTGAAGCTTGCCAGAGAACATATTGATGATCCAGAAGAGGATTGGGAGAATACCATGTGGTATAATATCAGAACTTTTTGGTAAAAACTCAACTCGTCATGTGTGGAGGAAGAAGAATGCTGAGTCCCAAGAACACCATACCTACTGTGAAGCTTGGGGGTGGAAACATCATTCTTTGGGGTTGTTTGTCTGCAAAGGGGACAGGATGACTGAGCCGTGTTGAGGGAAGAATGAACGGGGCCATGTATCTTGAGATTTTAAGCCAAAACGTACTTCTATCAGTGAGACCATTGAGGATGGAACGCGGCTGGGTCTTCCAGCATGACAATGATCCCAAACACACTGCTCGGCAATGAAGGAGTGGCTCCATAAAAAACATTTCAAGGTCCTGGAGTGGCCTAGCCAGTCTCCAGACCTCAACCCCATAGAAAATTTGTGGAGGGAGTTGAAAGTCCGTGTTGCCAGCGAACAAGCCCCAAAGCATCACTGCTCTAGAGGAGATCGGCATGGAGGAATGGGCCAAAAATTACAGCTATAGATCTGTGAAAACCTGGTGAAGAATACAAAATCCACACAGAAAGGAACAGGTCGCTCTCCACCCTGGGATTGAACCCAGGACCTTCTTGCTGTGAAGCAGCGATGCTACCCACCAAGCCACCGTGAGGTTATGTCAACACAGGCCAAAATCTCTGAGGCATATTTCCAGCATCTTTTTTAATCTACGCCAGGAAGAATTAAGGCAGTTCTGAAGGTAAAATGAGGTTCCAACCCGGTACTAGCAAGGTGTACCTAATAAAGTTACCAGTGAATGTATATGTATGTTAAGTGTACTTGATTAAATAGTCAGAGTGCAAATAAACGTAGAAGGTCAGACTGCTTAGTTACCTCAACTTTATCTTGCTCCTCCAGGGCCAGAAACACTGCGGCTCGCAGCTCAGCCTGCAAACGCACAGTTAGCGCTTCAGTTAGACTCAAACATGGAAGAGGCCGATTTATTAAAATACCAAAATATCGATACTTTAATCCTGAAATCCTGCCATTAATGAATAGTCCTATATGTGGCTCTTTCAAAGAGCAGTCATTCAGGAATATCTTCCTTGTCCCGGTTTTTTGTTGGAAGACAACCATTTTATTAATGTAGCGAAATGAACATCAAATTCAGCTCATGGAACACCATGGCCTAACGTTATGGAGTACGTTATACTGGAGGTAAGTATTAACCGTACAGATAAACAGCTGTCTCACGGTTAATTTGTTAGCCTAGCAACTGTTACTGTTTGTTGTCAGACTAGCTTGCTAGCCACTGGGCTAACACAGTTAGCTGGAACTTTAACGTGAACTTGCTGTGCTACCTACAAAGTGTTGTCAGCCAGGAACACGCTTTGTCAAGGTAGTAGTTGTCATGGAAATACCTTAATTTTGTTCAAAACGCCATTGTTTTCCAAATTTTGGATCAGCAGGTCTCTCAGTTCTGTGTCCTCCTCTGTAGCAGACATCTTCAGGTACTGTCACGTGACCGCACCGCACCCTCTGCTGTTCGTTTACCCTCATTACATCACACGGGCTGCGTCCCAAACGGCACGGGCTGCGTCTCAAACCGCAAAGGCAAATAGCCTAGTATTTGCAAAGGGAAGGTGCGTCTACAGCGTTTCGTTCTAGCTTACCAGGAGCTACACCTGAGTCCACAATGGCTCTTTGCAGGTAACACTGGACTGTGGTAGCCTAGCGGTTAAGGTACTGGACTATGGACCAAAAGGTGCAGGGTTCAAATCCCACCTCTGCCAAGCTGCCACAGTTGGGTCCTTGAGCAAGACCCTTAACCCACAATTGCTTGGATTGTAAGATTGTAGCAATTGTAAGTCGCTCTGGATAAGGGCAAATGTAAATGTAAATGTCATGACAAAGTTTCACTCCACTCTCATTCACTGAATCAGTGTTTGGATCATTGATTTATTGGGGCTGTGGGAGCCTAGTGGTTAAGGTACAAGGTCCAGGGTTCAAATCCCACCTCAGCCAAGCTGCTGCTGTTGGGTCCTTAACCCACAATTGATTGGATTGTAAGGCTGTATAACTTGTAAGTCGCTCTGGGTAAGGGCGTCTGCTAAATGCTGTAAATGTAAATGTAACACTGGGCAGTGGACACTTGGCATAATGGCGTAGGTCGAGTATCTATCACATGTACTGTGGGGTCCTGGCTGTATCCCAAGCACAGTCTCAGACCGCATACTGTGCAGAAGTCTTAGGCCACCATTAGATTAGATATACCATTTATAATGATTATTATTATAATGAGTATTAAAACACTGGGGGATAAAATCAGAAAAACAGCTTCTATAGGCTACAGTGGCAGGTATGTAGTGTGACCAACCCTTATGCAGCAACAGCAGCATCTGACAGTTTCATCGAGTTGATCCTGCTGCAGTCCGAAGAAGGCAAACCAATTTTTTGTGGACTTTGTTTAAAGATAGCAGAGCATAAAGTTGACGAACTGACTAGAAAGAGAAAACAGAAACCTATAAATAGCTGGCGTATCAGTACAAACCATTCTACTGCCACTGTTTGTCTGAGGAGAATCCAGAAATGTATTTATATTACTAGTATTACAAGTGAAATAATTAAAATAATTAAAATGACTGTCCACAAACGTTTGTCTAAATAATGTATCTAAATGAAAAGAAGTTAACATTAAGTACTCTGCAAAGACCATATGGTGTATTTTAGAGACCGGACTGCTGATCAGTTTTACCAGAAAGATGAGAAAAAACATTTCCCTAGTATTAAACCATTATGAGATCAGAAATAACCAGCATAAACCAAGTCAGACCAACAGAGAAATAGTAGCCCAGCATACCAAAGCACTGTATGCAGGTGTTTGCTGTTTTTTTTAACTTAAATATGACATATTTCTGCAAATTGTAATTAATTATTATTAATTATTATTAATTATAGAGTTATGAGATGTATGGGAAAGCAAAACAAAAAAAGAAATAAACAAACAACACATTTGTTCTATCACATCTTGTTATTAAAAGGTATCGAAAAAAGTTTTCGTTTTGGTATCTATACCACCATAGTTGTGTCCATAACTACTAAGTCAAGGAATCATGTGGTGTGGCAACACAAGTTTTATTGAGTAAGAGATGTCAACAACAGCATAAGAAAAATTGTACAAAGTTCACAACTTCAGAATGAAATATCACTGCAACTTGTGATCTTAAACATTTACAGCAAAAAAGTATCATATCAACCAAAATCATGCTATGTGATTAAAAAATAGGAAAGGAGCTAGTTATAGAGCGAGAGACCAAGAAAAAGCCATGTTTACTTTCGAATATAAAATCATGTCTTTAAAATGAGTCGTTGAAGTCATTTTCGAATGGAAACTCGTAACCGGGTGAATTCACAATGAATAATAAAAGTATTCTGCATTCAAGCATGTACTTAGTGTTTCTATTTAAATAGGTACAGGTAACTTTTCTTTTTTTAAATTAGATACTACAATATGTTAGAACAGAAGGTGAGCAGCAAAATTGTGCTTATTGTCCTTTTTCCTGCTGTATTAGTAATGAGAGGTTATGAACGTTACTACAGAAGCGTTACTACATTGGCAGCTGCATACACAAAGCTTTTGGAGAGACGAGGAGGAAGCCATGGAGAGGAAGATATCTGGTCCGTTACTCCGTTTGGATGCATGAGAGCTGAGGATGATTAGCACCTTTGCATGTGTTCTTTTAAAATGCCTAGCTAGCCTGAATGAAGAACGAAACAGCTAACGATGGTGGCAACCACATGGTAACCTGATGTACCTTATTAGGCTCATGCTTCGTATTCACAACCGACTCTGAATCACCGAACTCAAGCTTTCTGTTCGATACCACAATGTGTTACTGGTGAGTTCGTTCAAGTGCATTTCTGTCCACAAGTCTCGAGTGCACACATATTCCCTTAGACATTATGTAGGACTGAACATTACAGCTCACTCTGGAACTGCTCTAGCCATCCATCGAGAGACTAGACCTGTACAACATGCCATTGCCCAATAAAAATGCCTTTGTAAGACCTTACTTGAGTTTTTTTTCTTCTGATTCTCAAACATTAAAGTGCTTCTGATTTGTCATAGACAAAACCCCAAAAAATGAAGGGTATCCTCATATTATACAGATTTCCACAAATGTCATAAATAGTGTCCTTGATACAATGGTACGTTGAAATGACATACCCATAATGGAAATCTCACATGTTCGCAACATTGAATGTCACATGCTTTGCATCTGATGCTGAGGAAATCTTTTTACACATTAAACTAGACGTACTTACAAGTGCTGCATAACAATGACATATGAACTGTGACGGTAACCCTGTAAGTCCAGCGCGCACGCATTCTGACATTCGCAAACAGATCCTCACTATACAAACTTCTGGGCACTTCCACGTCCTTTTTTTCATAATATATAAATATATATAAAAAAAAAAACATCAAAACATGGAAACAAAGGTGTCCCTGTGCCAAACAGAACATGAAAAATGTAAAATCATAATGCATATGCATGCATCCATTTGGACTTCAACCCTACAACATGACTGCAGTGAAAGATTCATATAAAACTTAATACTTTACATTTAGTAAAAAGACTAATCAGTTTCTGCGATGCTAACAATAAGAAATTGCATATACCCGAAAGTTTGCATCCCATAGCTAAATAAATGATTGATTCAATGTTATATATTGCTGATATGCTATGTTACTACCTACTAATCTTTTTTTACGATCATAAATTTATCATTTATGCTGGATTGTCTTTTCAGGATTGGCATTAACCAAATTGGAATAATAGAAGAGAACATACAATACGAATGTTAGAAATGCTGAAATATTTCTTTCACAATCTTGGGATTTGCACCAGTGGGTTTCCGTGTCATGATGTTTCACAAATAACTGGTTTTTTGTCCATGTTTGAAAACAACAACAAAAAAGCAAAGACCAATACACGTACTTCAAGTGCCCACACTGACCACTGCAAAATGTTTTTTTTTTTCTGAACACAATGACAAATCTCTATGAAGTTCCTTTATATTGTTAAAAAACCGGCTGCTTATCATCCATTGAACAGCGTCTGTAGCACATACTGAATTTCTGTCATTTTCAAAAGGAAAAGCTTATACTAGCTGATTGCCCTTTACATTCTCCCCATGTTTCCTTTCACCACCACACCATGTTTTCCTTTTGTCAGTAAGCTTCTTAAACAATGGATTTTTTTTACAATTAATAAATACATATACACTAAAATGTGCATACATTAGCAGCTATAAACAGTACATCACATCATGTCAGTTCATATGAAAAATGTACAAAACATGAATGTTCCTCAAAACATTTGCCACTGGTAATCATCTTTAAAGCAAGGCAAGGAATAATTATGTATTTTTCCCCCTCAAAAGCATAACCGAATAATAAATAATACAAGATAGTACAATTAATTACAGCAGCAAAAAAATCATAATCATTTCCCATACTTTTTACATGTTTTTTTTTTCTATTTAATCCCCTTTCTCTCTCTCTCTTTTTGCTTATTAATGCTTGCTTTTGCAAGCCCGTTACGAAACGAGGCAGTGGCTCAGGGAGCTACACTTGGATACCTTGCACAGCTTGCTTGATGTTCTCCAGAAGGGCTTTGTTTTCAGGGCTCTGGTACTGGTCCTGATGAGTGTACATATCTGTCAAAGTGCTCACGTAACTATCAAAGTTTTGCTCGTTCATTGGCTCCTGTGAAACAGATTGGAATCAGTGAAGGCTGACCAAGAGAGATAAGATGCAGTCAATTCCACTCAGCAAACGTGGAAGTTTATAACAGGAAAGGGACAGAGGAGAGGCAGGTTTAAGGGAAAGAGGGAGTTCTAAGCTTTGGTTTGACACATTAAGCTTAAAGCAGACACGTTTGGT
>JAJAGP010006091.1:0-25158 GCA_025084515.1 Ancistrus triradiatus | reverse complement strand
CACAATGAATCAAAGTCAAATTTATTTACACAGTGCTTTTTATAAAGGAGCATTGTCTCATAGCAGCTTTACAATTATCTAGGCCCACAGCCATAACTGAGAAAGCCTAGGGCGACAGGGCATCCCTAAACATTATAAGCAAGAAACCTGGAGAGGACCAACAATCAAAAAGGGACCCAACTTACTTGGGCATCCGATGTGAAAACACACTTTCACAAACTTTTCTAGGTTGAGTACCTGCTGAGGTACGGCTAGCTGTTACCTGCTATTGCTAAGAATGCAAAATGATGTAAAGACAGAATAATTACTCATAAACTGTGGTTTGACCTTCATCCAACAAACACATTTGAATCTTTTATTTCTGGGTTTCTCTATGAAATATGTTTTGGTAGGAAAAATGTTTGGTAGTAATATTAAAGCAGAATGTGTGAATAAAGATCAGATCGCATTTGATGTGTAATCAGTGCAAATAATTCTGAAGGCTTTATAAACTTGTTCATGCACCACCTGTACATCTAATATCAGTTAGGTTTGGTTGTAGCATAGTTTAGATATAATTGTCCCCGATATAACCAAGACTTGACTCAGATGTGGACACCACTGATTCGGGACTCGACTCAGGCTAGGTTACCGCCGACTCAGGACTCAACTGGGACTCAAGCACCAGTGAACTTGGGACTTGATCCGGACTCATAGACCGTGGACTTGATCAGGACTCGAGCAACAGTAGACTCAGGACTCGGTAGACCTGGACTCATGTGCCAACAAACTCAGGAGTCGACCAGTACTCGTGCACTGAAGACTCGAGACTAAAGCAGAACTGAAGCATTAGTGGACTTGGGACTTGACTGGGACTCGTGCACCAGCAGACTCTGGACTCAAACGAGACTTGCACACCAGTGGACTCGGGCCTTGACCTGGACTCGCACGCCAGTGGACTCGGGACTGGATCCGGACATGTGTGCCGCCAGCTCGAGACTTGATGTGGACTCACGCACAATGGACTCGAGACTTGACTGAGACTGGTGTGGCAAGGTCTCAGACAATACTAAACTCTAGTTCTCTACTGAAGACTTGAGACTTAACTTGGACTAATGCACTGTGAATCAGCTTGAGACTTGACTCAGGGTCACGTTCCATGCACTCGAGACTCCACTCACACCGAGGATTTGAGACTTGACTAGGACTTGTGTGCCACAGGCTCGAGATTCCACCAAACTTGCACATTACAGGAATGACTCATGACCATCTCTGGTGTAATAATAATAATAATAATAATAATAATAATACGTTTAATTTATATAGCGCCTTTCACAGTACCCAAGGACGCTTAACAACAAACGCGACATGTTGTACACAATAGACACTCGGCAAGATAGACAGTAGACAAACAACAATTCAAAACAAGCAAACACATCAAACACTAGTTGAAGACATAAACAAAAAAGTTTTCAGAAAATATTTAAATTGCGGAAATGTAGACGCAGACCGAACAGTTGCTGGAAGGGAGTTCCAAAGGGTGGGAGCTGTCACAGCAAAAGATCTCCCACCCATGGAGGAAAGCTTGAATCTAGGGACAGAGAGAAGGTTGGAGCCAGTGGAACGCAGCGACCGGGTAGGAGTGTAGTGATGGACTATTTTGTGGAGATACAGTGGAGCAAGACCATGGATTGATTTAAATGTCAGTATTAGAATTTGTACTGGATGCCAGTGCAGTTGGCATAAAACAGGAGTGATGTGATCAAATTTTTTGGTTTGTGTAAGAATCCTGGCGTAATCACCAAATCATTACCCTGAATGGAGGCCTTGAGGTAGATGTGTTTCCCCACAGGGATGTGCATGCGAGATCCAGGAGGTAGCCGAAAACACAAGAGCTGGGTGTCATGTGTAACTTCTTTCTTTGATACCAGGACACAGTCCCTGTAGAAGAGTCCTGCATTCCAAAAACACATTTCACAGCTCAGATGTACTCTAATTTATAAGGTCATTATATAAAATGTAACAGGAGATTAAACAGCAGGCATTTGAGCCAACTCACCTCTCTGTTTACTCTGCATAAAGGAGTCATGAGATTCTAGAGGCTGACCAACTTGTGCCCACTTGGTATTGACCGTTTTGCGCAGACGTACCTCCACCTTCCCAACTGAGCCCACTGTCTGTACTACCATCACAAAAGTGAAGAATAATATTAATGCACCAAATTATAACAACAAACATCAACAGACTTGCCAGTTTTTAACCTGATGATGGGAATGGATTCTAATATCATTATGTATTACTGAAAAGCGGAAGTGTTTAGGAACCACAATAACTCAGCCACAAAGTGACAGACCATGTAAAGTTACAGAGCAGGAGGCGCATAGTCTATAAAAGTCACCCACGTTCTGCTGACTCATTAACTGCAGAGTTCCAAACCCCCTCTGGCATTAACATGCTTCATGGAATGGGTTTCCATGGCTGAGCAGCTGTATGCAAACTTTACACCATCAAGCACAATGGCAAGCATCTAATGGAGTGCTGTAAAGCACATTAATCTGGCTGATATCAATTGGTTTAATAAGGTCAGTATTAGTGCTGATTAATTCAGAGTATCGTATCGGTGCATCACCAGTGTCAAATACTTCCTCACTACATTCAGTTCAGTACCTGTATCCTATAAAGATGAGATGAAGGAAAAATCACTCACCAACAACACTTTCTTCTACTTCATAAGAAAGGCCTAAAACACACACATCAATGCAACACTGAAACATATAGTACATTCAAGTGCATCTTTATCGATCTCAGCTCTTAGTTTTACTGAGGCATTACCTTCAATATAAATGTGTATGCACTAAAGTGTCAAATGGACCTTTTACAAAAGCCAACATCCATAGACTGTAAAGTAAAAATGGTTGGTCATTGTTCTACCACTCTCTTTCTGTCCCTTGAAGTATGCCTGAGCAGCTACACACAAGTCTAAGATCACCAAGCACAACAGGGCTGTCAGAATAAAATACAAATTTGGAAATTCAAATAAGAAAAACATACATTCAACTGTATGAAATCATCATTTGAATGTTGAATCATCCGTAATCTGCATGAGGACTGATTGTGTAATCACGTTACAACACTTCAACCACTGCCATTTCCTCTCGGCCTGTACTGTAAAAAACATTGCAGCAATAGAAAAACATCATTTGGTAAAGTCCTGACAAGATCAACCCATATGTGAAGTGTTATGTGAGAATGAACATGTTCAGAGTTAGGGTTATTCATACTGCTGGGCGCTTTCGTGATTGCCATTTTGATTCAGCCTTTACTAGTGGCTTTAACAGACAATAGCCAAAAAAAACAACTAATACCATTCATACGTAAAGATACACTGCCTGGACAAAAAAGTCACCACCTGGATTTAACTAAGCAAACAGGTAAGAGCCTCCCATCAGATAATTACTGCATCGGTGGTTATGTTTCCGCTGGCAACAAGTTATTTAACTCTAACTGATGCAGTGAGTAGCTTCTCATTTGTTAAACAACCATGTCGAAAGACACATCCTGTGGTCGTGGAAAAGATCTGTTTCATAAGGGTCAAATTATTGGTGTGAGAAAACATCTAAGGAGATTGCTGAAACTACTTAAGTCGGGTTAAGAACTGTCCAACGTATTATTAAAAGTGGAAGGACAGTGGGGAAACGTCACCTTCGAGGAAGGAATGTGGTCAGGAAAAATTCTTGAATGATCGTGATCGGCGATCACTTAAACGTTTGGTGAAATCAAATCGTAGAAAAACAACAGTAGAACTCAGGGATATGTTTAATAGTGAAAGTAAGAGCACTTCCACATGCACAGTGCGAAGTGAACTCAAGGGATTGGGACTTAACAGCTGTGTAGCCTTAAGAAAACTACTTGTCGGTGAGGCTAACCGGCAAAAGCAGCTTCAATTTGCTTGGGAGCATAAAGATTGGACTCTGGAGCAATGGAAGAACGTCATGTAGTCGGATGAGTCCAGATTTACGCTGTTCCAGAGTGATGGGCGCATCAAGGTAAGAAGAGAGGCGGCTGAAGTGATGCACCCATCATGCCTAGTGCCTACCGTACAAGCCTGTGGGGGCAGGGCTATGATCTGGGGTGGATGCAGTTGGTCAGGTCTAGGTTCTGCAATGTTATGTGCCCAGAGACTAAGATCAGCTGACTACCTGAATATACTGAACAACCAGGTTATTCCATCAGTGGATTTATCTTTCCTGATGGCACGGGCATATTCCAGCATGACAGTGTCAGGATTCATCGGGCTCAAATTGTGAAAGAGTGGTTCAGGGAGCATGAGACATCATTTTCACGCATGGATTGGCCACCCAAGAGTTCAGACCTGAACCCCAATGAGAATCTTTGGGATGTGCTGGAGAAGACTTTGTGCAGTGGTCCAAATCTCCCATCATCAATACAAGACATTGATAGGGGAAAATTAATGCAACTCTGGACAGAAATAAATGTTGTGACATTGCAGAAGCTTGTGGAGCCAATGCTGTAATCCAAACTAAAGGCGATCCAACAAAATATTAGAGTGCGTGACCTTTTTTTTGGTCAGGCAGTGTGTATGCCCAATACTGAAATAACTCTGATTTTAAAACTGGGTGCTCTCATATCCACTTATTTTTACACCTCTAAAAATTAATTCCAGGTAAAACAGTCAACATTCAAAGTACGTTTATGAACCAAACTGACAACCCTAATGAACAATGACAAGTGTTAGCTGGAGTGGTGTAAATCACACTGCCATTGGACTCAAGCAGTGAAAACATTCCTGTAACTTTTGCAACATATTGCAAATTCATATTAATGCCATTTATGGATTTAAATATGGCTCAAAAATAAAGTGCGGATGTTCTATCTGTTTTACCGTTCTGTCTTTTACAGTTATAAGTGACCCTATGTCCAATGTTTGTTTGTTTGTTTGTTTATTTAACATCACTTTCAGCATCAATGGCTAATTAAGACAGACATAAGTTAACATCAAAGCTAGTTTAAGAAAAGCCAAGTATTTCGATTGGTCACAAAACTCAAGACTGGATATTTACCATCCTTTTTTGAAGTTTTGAAAACTCTCTCCATCTTTCATTACTTTAATTATCGGGTGCATATGACACACATAAATGCTATTTGTTTGCTTATTTGTTTATTTAATGCTGCATCAGCATCAATGGTGAATCAAGTGCAATGCAGACGCATTCAAATTTGGCCAATTCACAGCAATCAGTTAACGCATGTCTATGGAATGTGGGAGGAATCCGAAGTACCTGGAGTAAACCCACATGGACACAGGGAGGAAATGCAAACTCCTTTCGGATGGAGTCCAAGGTTGAGATCTAACAGGGGATCTCTGGAGCTGTGAGACAACCATGCTTTGTAGCCGGGGTGTACAAAGATGTTAAGAAAGGCTATTTCACAATCATAATCCTCAGGACAGATAGATGGCACGTGGACTTTTAAACACATTTCTAACACTGCACTTTTCCAATGATTTGTTGTCATCAGGAATTTTCCCACATTGCTCTCCTCTATTATCCATACATTTCCTACACTCCCAGCTGTTAGTAAACAGGAACTTTAATATGCAACTGTCACCACCATTCCTGCTATAGAGTGCAGTAAATTAGTGCCGTAAACTACAATCAAATGTATATTTTTCTCAATTATTTAGACAGATGTTCACATTTTGTATTTTTATTTTGACAGCCCTAATTCCCACTATTTGTGGGTGTAATGTTAGTGCTGCCACAACCTTTAGTTATGTCGTGTGTATTGCAAACCGAAACACAAACAACTCACTCCAATGAAGCAAATATGACCAGTTTCCTAAGAGTGTCTCTATCCGCAGACTGCCATTTTCAAGATCCAACACTGAACAGCCAGAAACTGGAAGCTGACATGTGAAGGACAGAAAGGAAAAGAAGGGGGGAAAGAAAGTTAAGAAAGTGGCTAAAACAAGAAACATGAGTCAGCACAATGATATTTTAGTAGACCAACATGATATAAATCATTCTAACCTTCCGCTTGGTGTAAATGATAATACTAACAGTTTCATCTGTCTGGAACCAGTCATACCTGGGAGAGAAGAAAACTGAGTGCGAATGTACATGAATGGAATCAGCCACGTGCAGCAAATAATATAAATGTACAAAACAATAACGACATTCACAACGGACCAGTCAAAACAGTACAGTACTATAATTTTAGTAATTCCAGCATACCGGGGGTGATTATCTTTGGGAGGGGGAGGAGGAACTGCTGCCGATTCCAATAACAATGGCATAGGAGGAGCAAGACCTAACGGACAGAGAATCAGCTCACACTGTGTATGTTTACATGCACTTAATAATCCCATAACTGCAGAAAATCAGATTTTGTCAGTAATCCAATCAACATGCACTTGGGATGTACAATGTGCTTTATATTCTATACACATTTGTCAGTTAATTATCACTTGTAGCTGATATATGCACAAATACTGCACAGATTATCCCTTAATTACAGGTCTATGGTCCTACCGTTCACATGAAGGCTCTCCTTTTTTGGTTGAGCTATGGGAGAAAACGGATAAAGAGCAATCTACATGTATGAATGGCTTATGTTGCAGCAACTTTCAAAAATTCAGATTTATATTCAGAACAAGACACTTAATAATATTATAAATCATAGATAATCACAACAACAACAATGAATAGTCCATTTTATAGAGAGCGAACTAGTCGACACGAACTGACCAAACATTAGGAAAGCAGAAGGAAACCCAAAAAGAAACCCATACAGACACTGGGAGAACATGCAAACTCCACAAAGGCAGCAGCTATGTCAGGACCTGAACCCATGTCTTTGGAGCTGTGATGTGACAATGTTAACCACTGTGGCACAGTGCTACCCAAGATTACTGAACAGACAATGTTTAGTGCTATAGTGACCTAGATCAACAGAAATCTGTAATGGGGGCACCCCTAATCGGCGTCACGTGGCATAGACCGAGCCCCCCCATACCTGAGGTGTGTCAAGAGCACACATCTTTGGTCTTATAGCTCCAGGAACCAATCACTAGACTTTCAATATGAGGAAACTACTCAGCTTGCCCCCATTCCACAATCATAACAGAACATTCTAGACTAATTGCAAAGATGTAAAGATTCATTATCGTTTAATTTTTATGCAAGAATTTATCTGAAAAGAACCTAACCATTACCTTTAACAGCTGTGCTGATCTTTACCGCCATCCTTCCCACCAGGCACTCTTTCAACATGGACTCAAAGTTCACCCACCGGTGGACCTGAAAGTGGAAATTTAACCACACCGTCTGCAAAATGCATCCATTTAACATGCTGCTGCATCCACAAGCATTGAGGTGCTGTATATGAAATATTGCTACTAGTTTTAACATCTACATGCTTACCAGATGATAAAACACCAAATGATCTGAGTGCACCTTTCTTATGCAAATGTTACAAAATTCACCTGGTCAAACAGGTCAGTGCCATCCTTCCCAGCAGCCCTCATCAGTTCCTCCTCTCCACCAGGGTGGAAATCCATGTAGGCACTTATGTTATATACCATTCCTACAGGACAACACAAACAAGCGTTTGTACTCAATGGTTTCAATTTACCCGTAATGACCCATTCACACACAAACACAAAAATCCAACATATTGTGGATTTGGTAGAGTGTACTTTTTAAACACCTACATCTGTTTATCAGCTGCATCTTCTTTTTACTTAATGCTGCATTTTCGTGACTTGGGATCTCCTCTTGATTTTCACACCTGGTGTGCTAACGTTCATATCAGCTGCCTGTACTAGCAGTCGATATGTCTTACTCCGTATTGTATATCTGTTCACATATGACCCCTCTTTGTGATTATATCCATCTACCCTGGATTTCAAGTCTACAACGTTTTACAAAATTTACAAAGTTCATTTCTAGTAGCTCTCAAAAGCTCTTCTGTCCAAACATAATCCAGACTTAAGAAGACTGGAGGCAGAGAGAAAGAGTGAGAGACATGAACCAGCTACAGGTCAGCAACAGTTTGTGTCCTTAATTTTCACACCAGATAATTTTCTCTGTGTGTATTTGAGAGTCTATACCTCTTATGCACGTCCAGCAGTCATTTCTCGTGTTGTGTTTATTTAGTTCGTCCTCTGTGACTTCAATCAATCGTCCCTTCAGTCCAGTCAGATCACGACCACTTTTTGTAAGTCGTATCCAGTCCATAAGACTATGACCCGGCTTCAGAGCAACCTAGACAAACACATTCATGGAGATGGAGTACTCAGTTCCCTATCATATTTTAAGAATAGACACTGTGGCAAAAACAGTTTTTTTTTGGTCTACACCCTAGGTGTAAATTTGAAAAGATAAAAATATCACTGTGCTATATCATAGCATGCATATACACTCAATGGTCACTTCATTAGGTACACCTGTTCTACTGCTTGTTAACAAATATTTAATCAGCCAATGACATAACAGCAGCTCAATGTATTTAGGTATGTAGACATTCACACACCGGGACACTTTACTGACGTCAAGTGGCCTGACATATAAGGAAACCCATGCAGACATGGACAGAACAATACTAAATCCACCCCTCAGATGCTTCAGCAAACAATGACTTTAGATAACTGTGAGATTTTAAGTGTGTGGAAATGGTTTGAAGAAGGCTTGAAGGCTTTTGGGTCATCAAACACTGTCCCAATGATCAAAGTGAGAACTATAACAAATTGGTTTACCGAGTAGTGTGAATGAACTTGACTGGCCTTTGAGATTTCATATGCTATTGTGGCTGGAAGTGAATCCCAACAGTCAGGTTTCAAAACCTTGAGGAAAGCTCTCATTAAAGCACACGATTTAGAATACATTCAACAAGCATATCTGGCTGAGAGTTTCAGGTCCCTACTTTGGGCTGTGTGGTGTATCGCCCATCCCTAGAATTGGAAGCTATTGTGACAGAAACAAAAATTAGTTTAAGAGCTAGATTAACAGTCAAAACAGGAAGAAGAGAGCCAGTGTTCAGACCTTGTTCCTGGACTGACCGCCTGAAGACACTCGCTGCTGAGAGCTCACCGCTGGAAACTGTTGCGAGGGTGCGTTCAACATCTCTGCTCTTCTAAAACAGCTCAAACTCTGTAGAATAGCTGTAAAAATAAAACTTTAAATCACTAATGAGCTCTCTAGCTCCAACTTTCGTCGTGCTGATGCGTCATACTGAGTGACGAAAGGCTTCCTTCTCTTCTCAGTGGTAGCAGAGCTAGATCATTTCTAAACCAAGTCTTCAACCAGCAGAATGACCAGCTCACGCACCGCAGATGCAGTGAATGTAGCGTACGTGTGATCTGTTCAGTACAGGCTAACGGTCTGCCGATTTAAACCGAGAAGAACTCCGGAGCTACATATCACCGTCTTGAAGCGCACATAAATGACGTTATGTTTTGGTTTTGATGCAGCCTTATGCGCCCTCTAGTGAGTGTAGTGGGTCAACGACGAGAGAAGCATTATTGTTCTGCCTTGCTTCTCGTTTGTCTGCCAATATGGTCTGGCTGCCACTAGTGGTCGCCAAAGCGGATTACGGGTAGGCTTTACGCCGGTTAACCAACGCATTACGTTCTGTGAAACAGAACCTTAACCGGCCACAGCAGCTTAGATGCTTTGCATGTTGTGTGTTTTTTAAACAATATTTGATGAACACAATATGAAAATATTTACTACAGTACTGTACAACTCAGTAATTCCTATCTTTGTATCTTTTATAAAGCTTGAAACACTTACCAGGGCAGCACAGTGGCTCGGTGGGTTGCACTGTCCCCCCACAGAGAGAAGGTCCTGGATTTGATCCCAGGTGGAGGGGTCTGGGCCCTTTCTGTGTGGAGTCTGCTTGTTCTTCCTGTGTCTCCATGAAAATACTCCGGTTTCCTCCCATAGTCCAATGACATGTGTTATAGGCTAATTGGTGTCTCTAAAGTGCCCGTGGTGTGTGTACAAGAGTGTGAGTCCGTGTGCTCTATGTTGGATTGGTGCCCTGTTTAGGGATGTTCCAGCCTCGCACCCTGTGTCGCTGGCTGGGCACAAGCTTTCCAGCAACCCTGATCAGGATTAAGCGGCTAAGAAAATGAATGAATGAGAGAAATAATATTGTAAAAAAAGGAACGTTACCATGTTAACATTATCTGAGTGATCTCTTAGAGTTTAACAATCCAACTCGTCTACTTCGTTCGCAGGGTGCAGGACTTCTTTTAGTTCCTAGAATTAAAAAAGTCACAGCAGGGGGAAAAGGCTTTCTCATACAGGCCCCCCAACTATGAAATAAACTTCCCACTTTCGTTTGAGACTCAGACACTCTCCAAAGTTTTAAGTCTAGGCTAAAGACATACCTATTTGCACAGGCTTTTGACTAGACTTAGACCGGGATGCATGGCTTGGGTCACTGTGGCCGTAGTCTGGAGTCATGTCTGGCCTTCCTGCCTTGTCCTTTAGCCGGGAGTGTCGGGTGGGCGGTCTGGTTGAACTGGGCTTCGGTCCTCGTGATCTTGACTCATGCATCCTTGCCTTAGAATAAGGGCAGAGCTGGGGGTTCATAGTCATCGAGTCTTATGGTGATCAGAGACATTGGGTTGCTGTCTTCTGCCTCCCGTGGGGTTGCCAATGTCTCATGTGATCCCTCTTGGCTGTGTTTCCTACCAGTTCTCCTCTTTCTAGCTATGCTGCTATAGCTAATGCTGCCGGGGTCTCATGCTACACATGGCATCAGTGATTGACATGGCATCAGTGATTGTTAATAGACACTGTGCTTTGTTCCGGTACCAGTTCCTGCCCCACACATGATGTTCATCCGCTGCAGCTCCACTCAAGCTGCTTCCGTCATCAGCTCCAGCCCCATCATACCCGGGCCACTTAATGCCGATGTGCATACTTCACATTTTCGAACTATGACTCCATGACTTTAGTTTCGCTATTAGATTTATCATCAATGCCGCCAAAGTCGGTTGGGTCTTTTTTTGAGTCTTGGTCCTCCCAAGATTTCTGCCTATAACACTCAGGGAGTTTTCCTTGCCACTGTCGCCCTAGGCTTGCTCAAGTTGGGATTGGATGGTAGTTATTAGGAGATAATCTAAACTTGTAAAGTTGCTTTGAGACAATGCTCCATTGTAAAAAGCGCTATATAAATAAATCTGACTTGACTTGACTTGACATGTTGTCATCCCTTTCAAGACTGCGATTCTCTTTTTTCCTAGGTAGGTGTTGCATGGGTTCGATCATACTAGTTTTCTGTAGTTTTAGACGTTAAGAAGATGTATATAAGACTTTTTATTTAAAGATATGAAAGAAAATAAAGATTTTTATTTCCTGTTAATCTTCATATGGCCCCAGCCATCAAAGAGAACAAACGTTGATCGGATGGACTTTTTAAAAAGTGCATACCTCCATTGCCTTTCCTGACACAACCATCCCCATTTATCTGGGTATCCAACACACTGCAGTGGCTGAGTTTTTTTTCTTCCTGTGAATGCACCACTCAATCTCCACATTGCCAGTCCTACGGAGGACTGAACCCAGTATCTCTGACACTGCCATTCCCAATAGCTGGCTGTACCCACATACAGTGGTGCTTGAAAGTTTGTGAACCATTTAGAATTTTCTATATTTCTGCATAAATATGGCCTAAAACATCATCAGATTTTCACACAAGTCCCAAAAGTAGATAAAGAGATCTCAAATGAGACAAAAATATTATACTTTGTCATTTGTTTATTGAGGAAAATGGTCCAATATTATATATTAGTGAGTGACAAAAGTATGTGAACCTTTAGGATTAGCAGTTCATTTGAAGGTGACATTAGAGTCCGGTGTTTTCAATCAATGGGATGACAATCAGGTGTGAGTGGGCACCCTGCTTTATTTAAAGAACATGGATCTATCAAAGTCTGCTCTTCACAACACGTTTGTGGCACAAACAAAGGAGATTTCTTAGGACCTCAGAAAAAGAGTTGTTGATGCTCATCAGGCTAGAAAATGTTACAAAACCATCTCTAAAGAGTTTGGACTCCACCAATCCACAGTCAGACAGATTATGTACAAATGGAGGAAATTCAAGACCATTGTTACCCTCCCCAGGAGTGGTCGACCAACAAAGATTACTCCAAGAACAAGGCATGTGATAGTTTGAAAGAACACAAAGGACCCCAATGTAACTTAAAAGCAACTGAAGTCCTCTGTTAATGTTCATGAGTCTACCATCAGAAGCACACTGAACAATAATGGTATGCATGGCAGAAGGCCACTGCTCTCCAAAAAGAACATTCTGCTCATGTGCAGTTTGCTAAAGATCATGTGGACAAGCCAGAAGGCTATTGGAAAAATGAAAGCACACCAGATACTGAAGGCAAAGGTTCACATACTTTTGCCACTCACTAATATGAAATATTAGATAATTTTCCTCAATTATAATATTCTGGTCTTACTTAACTGGGTTCTCTTTATCTACTTTTAGGATTTGTGTGAAAATCTCATGATGTTTTAGGTCATATTCATGCAGAAATATAGAAAATTCCAAAGGGTTCACAGACTTTCAAGCACCACTGTACTTTGCCTTTGTAGTGTCTATAGCTGCATTCGATATGATGCTAAATTTCAATTAATAATTGATTGCTCCTTGAAAAAACTGCAACATAATTATGCTGTTCTTTCAAAAACTGTTTTAGTATAAGTTTTGCTTCATCTCAAATGAAGCAAAGCTTATATTAAAAATTATATATTCCAAGTATAATATTTTTGGGTCCTCTTATCTCCTGTTAGGACTTGTGTAAGATCACACTTAAGACAGGAACAACCCCAGACACTCATACACACACTCACACACTAAGGGAAACTTTGGAAACACCAATTAAGCTAACACACATGTTTTTGAAATGTGGGAGGAAACCGGAGTACCCAGAGAAAATCCACGCAAACATGGCAAGGACATGCAAACTCCACACAGGTGGAGCCCGAGATCGGGATCGAACCAGGGATCTCGTAGGCGACAGTGCTAACTACTGCAATCACCATGCTGCCCACAAAAAATTGTTATATTTAAACTGTCTGAAAAGGCTAAAATACATACAGTACACACACAAACAGTATGTATATAAATATAGTATACAGGGGACACATACTGATGGTAGTAGCAGCACATTAACCTGATACATTTTGGTACAGTTGCCCATAGTTTAATAGTTTGGGGCAAAAATTGGACAGTAGATTGGATGATGTTCTTGTTCATTTCAGACAGTTTTAAGTCACTCTGGATAAACGAGTCCCTAAATATATATTTTAATAGATTTGGCTACAACTGAGATTCCCATACTGTAAGCCCACCATATCTCCTATGACAAATACAAGCTAATATAGTTTCTTAGCATGTTCCTAGGTATCCTGGAATATTAGCAGGAAGAAAGTGAATAAGACAGAAATGCTGCTCTTTAGTCATGATTTTGGCCTGTGCTTGAGACTGGTGATATCATCTGACAAATAAATATTCACAACACCCAAATGAAATGTAAAATAAGCTCTGAAGTTAGGAGACTTACTCGAATATCATTACTCAGCTTCATGGATTGTGGAGAAGAAAACAGCTGTGCAGCTATACATATGCAAAGCAGCCAAGACACAGTTTTTCACTGTTTTATACTCTCAGCACAAAAGCATAAACCATTGTGGAAAAAGGGACTGCTGAAACTTACATTTTTTATTAAATGGTGTAATTGGAATACTGTACTTGATTACTGTATTATCGCTATATTTTTGTAAACATTAATATCTAGAGTGGAGTTTCCATATACTTGCTTCTGAACTAACACACACTAATCTTCCACACCCACTTAATCCTGGGAGGCCAGGGCCAGGGTATCCAGCACAGGGTACTAGGTAGGAACCAACCCTATACTGGGCACCATACACACATTTTTCTTTGTATATATCGTAAGGATTTTCCACCAACATGATATTACTGTAGTTATTTAATTCTACACCTACACATAACCTTAACCTTACCCCAGTAACCTTTCGGTTTTCAATAGAAGGCTGTAGTTTTTGGTAAAAAAATTTATTGTGACCAGCAAAACCTGCTCACACATTTAAAAATGTCATATATTTCTATCCTCATGGGGACATTTGGTCCCCACAATGAACATGCCCTCACACACACACAATGAGACTTTAGAGTTTCCAACTAACACATGTTTGGAATGTACAAGGAAACCACAGTACCTGGAGAACACCAACACAGACACAGAAAGAACATGTAAACTCCACACAGCAAGCGATTGAGATGAGACTCGAACCCCGCCCTTTAGAGCTGCGAGGCGACAGTACCAATCACTGCACCACCATGCTATCCTTTGCTTTGGGCCAGAATACCATAATTTCTGAAGACAGACTGCTGATAACATACATTAAAACATAAATAAAAGAAAATTACTTTGTACCAACCTGTAAGACTATAGAAAAAAATTACCTGATGTTTTATTAAGGATAAAAGAAAACACAACTGATATCATCCCTCTTTCTTCATATCCATTTTCATATTCTTCCTCTTCCTCATCATCTTCTTCTTCATTTACCATTCCTCAAATATTCTTCTTACAGACCTGGATCCATTTGGATCCAATCACAAGGTTTCTAGATTTTACTTAAATCCTGCTGTCAAGGAGCTTATCAGTTGGAGATTAATTATCATTCTAATTGCAGAGTCACAGTTTAATTAAAATTTAAGCATGGCATCTGAACAGTACTTTCATGAGTTTGCAGATGGCACATTTACAGATCCTGTTGTGTAAGGCTTTGCTTCTCAGCTAATCTGCTTATACGTCACCAATTAGATCATGGAAAGAAAGCCTCTAACAGAAACGTCAGTGTAAAAGTCCTTGGTTAAATCATATAATCACTATTGCTGTATCTGTAATTTTAAGTATAATAACAGATGCATTCAGATAAACCACATGGTGACAAAGGGTCAAGTGGATACACTAACAGATAACTAACAACTTACTATGTAACTAACAAACTAACTATACTATCAAATACGTTGTACAGTTTTCACAACTTCATTCACCAGTGTTTCTATTGCAAGAACTGTTAAATACACAAAAACCCTTGTCTGATTAGTGGGTTGGTTATGTAAGCCACACCCCTTACTAACAGAGGCATTAAATCAAGCACAGAGCTATGTAATACCAATGGACAAACACTGGCTGTAGAATACATCATACTCAGATCTCAGTGACTTTCAGAGAAGCACGGCCATAGCACATAACCTTTCTGGCAAATCCCAGTCAGTTGAAAAAGCTGTTATTGGAAGGTGGAGATATCAAAGAATGGAATACTACAGGTCACACAAACTATCTATCCTCAGTTGCAACACTCACTACCAAGTTCCAAACTATGTGCGGCAGCAAGGATTGTTCAACATAGATTTGGTTTCCATTGCAGCACAGCTGAATGGAAACATTAACATTAACTGTAATACTCATTCTGTGCTATATAATATAGTGTAGATTTTGATGGCAGAAATCGCATATTGTGTGGCTTGGTATGTTTAACCAGTCATCAACAACCAGTATCTGTAAACTTGTTCTGAATTATGAATGTGTGGGTTTTTTTTGTTTTTTTTTTGTGAAGCTTGGCCATATAAGGAAGGGGTGGCTCAGTGGGTTGCACTGTTACCTCCCAACAAGACAGTCTTGGGTTTGATCCTGGGTGGAGTGACCTGGGTCTTTTCTGTGTGGATGTACTTTGGGTACTCCAGTGTACCCAAAGTAAATATATATGTTTTTTGATTTATATATAACTTTATATATAGATAGATAGATGGATAGATAGATGTGTCACCTGCTGTGTCACCTCTTCGCCAGCAGAGAACAGCAGAGAAGCACAGCTCAAGTTGGTATTACTATTATAATGCAATACCTGAGTTCCACAAATGATCTCTCTGATAAAGAAGTAATGTAGTTTTCAGGATTGAACAAAGGACCTAACAAGTGATTCCATGCAGATAAGTACTTCAGTCCACTATTATATAATATTTGAAAACAAAAATATTTCAAATGTTATATGATAACATTTTAAACTTAAATCTAAAAATTCAATATTAGGTGCTCAGTTAATCCAAAAACATTAAATGAAAACCTAGAGCCAATTAATGTTAAAGGTTGCATGCTACTATATAAAATGATTAAAAAAAAACTACAACAATTAAACTCTGAAAATAAAAGATGTTAGGAAGAGTCTGGCTGAGATAACGCCTTGTGAAAGCTGATCCACTGTTATTGCATCCACTCTTTCAACAATTTTTAAAATATATATAGTATTCAGTCAGACACTGATTGTGCAAGTTCTTCTACTTAGAAAGATGAGAGAGGTCTGTAATTTCCATCATAGGTACACTTCAGCTATGAGAGACAAAATGAAAGGAAATCACACTGTAAGATGTTTAAAGAATTTAATTGTAAATTATGGTGGAAAATAAGTATTTGGTCAATAACAAAAGTTCAACTCAGTACTTTTTAATATAACCTTTGTTGGCAATGATAGTGGCCAAACGTTTCCTGTAAGTATATATATATAGTGGGGCTTGAAACTTTGTGAACCCTTTAGAATTTTCTGTATTTCTGCATAAATATGACCAAAAACATCATCAGATTTTCACACAAGTCCTAAAAGTAGATAAAGAGATCTCAAATGAGACAAAAATATTATACTTGGTCATTTGTTTATTGAGGAAAATGATCCAATATGACATATTAGTGAGTGACAAAAGTATGCGAACCTCTGGGATTAGCAGTTCATTTGAAGGTGAAATTAGAGTCAGGTGTTTTCAATCAATGAGATGACAATCAGGTGTGAGTGGGCACCCTGTTTTATTTAAAGAACAGTTATCTATCAGTCTGCTCTTCACAACACATGTCTGTGGAAGTGTATCATGGCACGAACAAAGGAGATTTCTGAGGACCTCAGAAAAAGAGCTGTTGATGCTCATCAGGCTGGAAAACTCTAAAGAGTTTGGACTCCATCAATCCACAGTCAGACAGATTGTGTACAAATGGAGGGAATCCAAGACCATTGTTAGCCTCCCCAGGAGTGGTCAACCAACAAAGATCACTCCAAGAGCAAGACATGTAATATTTGGTGAGTTTGCTAAAGATGATGTGGACAAGGCAGAAGGCTATTGGAAGAATGTTTTGTGGATGGATGAGACCCAAATAGAACTTTTTGGTTTAAAAGGAAAGCATTCTGATTGGAGAAAGGAAAACACTGCATTCCAGCATAAGAACCTTATCTCATCTGTGAACATGGTGGTGGTAGTATCATGGTTTGGGGCCTGTGTTTTGCTGCATCTGGGCCAGGATGGCTTGCCATCATTGATGGAACAATGAATTCTGAATTATATCGGAGAATTCTACAGGAAAATGTCAGGGACATCTGTCCATGAACTGAATCTCAAGAGAAGGAGGTGGGTCATGCAGCAAGACAACGACCCTAAGCACACAAGTCGTTCTACCAAAGTCGTTGCCAAGTCAATGTCCTGATCTTAATCCAACCGAAATATTGTGGAAGGACCTGAAGTGAGCAGTTAATGTGAAGAAACCCACCAACATCCCAGAGCTGAAGCTGTTCTGTACGGAGGAATGGGCTAGAATTCCTCCAAGCCGGTGTGCAGGACTGATCAACAGTTACAGGAAACGTTTAGTTGCAGTTATTGCTGCACTCACTAATATGTAATATTGGATCATTTTCCTCAATAAATAAATGACCAAGTATAATATATTTGTTTAGCTGGGTTCTCTTTATCTACTTTTAGGCCTTGTGTGAATATGTGATTATGTTTTAGGTCATATTTAAGCAGATATATAAACACACTGTGGACATAAAGGAATGGACATGGTCAGCAACAATACTCATGTAAACTGTGGTGTTGAAATGACGCTCAAATTGTGTAAAGGTAACAATACCATATGTTACTGTTGTTGTGCAGCCATCCACAAGATGGTAGTACTCTCCCAACTTGCGGTCTGCACTGCAATTCTGCTCTGTGCATGAGATGGCAGTCAACCATTAAAAAAAAGAAACACTTCATTTCATGGTCGAGTTGATTTTGAAATCCTCTTCTTAGCCAACTCATTTTGAGAATCATTGCTCTGAAGAATGTGAGATTTCTGATAGCTTTGTGGAAGGATTTCTGGGATCACTGCTCTGTTGAATTAACCATAACACACCACTGAAGAGTAAGTAGGAGGCAAACATAAAATCAAATACAGTAGTCACCAATACCAATTTTTGGGTAAGCCACATGAAAATTTGGTTAGCAAAGCTACAATTTTGTCTGTAAGCAATCATTCTAACAAATACACATAATTATAGTTTTATGACTCTCCAGGGTAAGAGTTGTAGAGGTGGTAAGGTGTGGAATGGCCAGCCATAAACACACAGATAACAAATATTTGGCTGTGTTCTTTGGGTGGTTCTTGTCTTGGGAAAAAAAACCCATAAATGAACACTTAAGTAAGTTCATGCTGACTTGCAAACATGGTCTACAGAGGATTGCATCTCTCATAAGAGCAAAGTAACGTGTCTGCTTTGTGTTTTTGCCCTATTGATTTTTTTGCACATAAGCATACACAATGCAAAGTCGAAAAAATACAAACAGATTTCTTTTAGTGTGCACTGAGTGATTCAAGAATGGAGGCCGGGTGTGTAAATGAGTACAGCGGAAGAGCACAGATGTGATGCACATCTTGCACCATGGTTGGAGTTATTGTAGTGATAAACACCCTTCTACAAGGCGTGGCCTGCTGAGTTCCACTAAATACACATTAAACATTTCAAACTAAAGCTGAATTAAGCTTTTGTTTCTTTTAATGTTTTAATGTTCAGTTAATGCAGTCTGCAAAAACAACCCATTTTCTCACATCTGAAAACTTACCATAGCTGTTAAGATCAACTGGCACATGCAGAAACACTCAGTTACATGTTTTGTACCTCCGTGAGAAACCTATTCAGTTGCTCACACAAGTTTGTATTTTGGGATGTACTTTTTACTTCCAATACAAAGACTTGCTTTTTGGATCAAATGGGCAGTGAGATGATGAATATGCATTACTCAGTGCCATATTTGAAATATAATACACCTGGGAGGCTTTAGAGGGCTTTTCGGTGGCTGTTCTTTAGCACATTCAAAAGTGCTCAAGCACTGCTGAGGGGAGTAGAACAGGTATCAGTGTGATTGGTCAGGTTAAGTGTTTACGCTAGAGAGAGCAGAGCGAGAGCAATCTTTGCTCAGCATCCTCTTTGTCTACACTTAACGAAGATCAATGTCTGAGTGACGAGGCCTGCTATATTCATCGCAACAATATTGACAGCGCCACTCCATCGTAGGAACTTTCCTGCTTTTTTTTTTTTTAGATAAGAAGCACTTGCTTAGATAAAATGCTTTACATTTTAACCTTCATTTTGCTTTCATTTTTTATTCTCTCTCTCTCTCTCTCTCTCTCTCACCCCCCTTCTTTCTGTCTCCCCTCTTATGTCCCCCGCCCACTAACTAAATCTAAGCACAGGGTAGATAATTACAATTTCAAAACCATTTGCCAGATCATTACCACCTAATCCCCTGTTTCATCTGATGAGTCACGCGTCTCATTTAGCATGGTGCTGGACAGCACAGAGTCCTTTTTTTTCATAAACACCACTGTCCCTCTGCTTACCAGCCCGACAAGACTGTGGAGGCAGCATGAGTGCATATGCACAGTGAGAAGTGAGAAGTGTCTAGATCTGGATATGCATGACAAGGTTTCCTCTCATTCCAAGCAGTTTGATGATTTACCAGATCCGCAGTGTCTGAGTATATCCTGGAAGCGTCTGTCAGGTTACTGCTTATTTTCCAACCTTTTGCGTTCTTCATTACATTACAGAAATCAAGGTTTGATGACAGCTATATTTAAATACTTAAGTTGTTCTATTCTATTACCATTCAGAGTTATTGTACATGGTAACTTTTGTCGTACTTGGTTCTGCTAACAAAATCAGATCCAATTCCATGAAAGATGCAAGTTGTGAATAGCTAATCTTTCATGTGCCCAGTCCACCATGTGTTAAGATCTCCATGGCAACAGTACTAAGCAAACTGAATTGATAAAAGGGCTGGCTCTTCCACCAGTCAGTGTCCAAATATTGTTAAAACATTCCCATTGTCTTTTCATCATTTGACAACATCTATAATCCTGTTACATTCCTGTTGTCTGAATGGAGAAAGTCTTTTCAGTACATGACCAGAAGTATTGGTTTAACATATACAAAACTGTATTAAATCATACAGTCATAATCCATATAATGTATGCAGACCCCCAAACAGAACATCCACATGCTTGTTAAATAGCTCATTTCCATCAATGGACCATTAATATCAATATGGAGTTAGTCATCACTCTTCTGCTATCTTCTTGGAACATTTTTGGTAAATTGCTACTGCTTTCAGCCACAAGCACATTTGAGGGGTTAGACACATGTATAGTCCATGGCTAAAGCTCTGTCATTGTCCATTGTCACATTAAGAGGTCCCATAATTGGAACTGAGGTGGAAAACATAAACAGTCTCAGACCAGATTAATCCACCTGGCTACTAGGTGGTAAAGTGTGGCTCATCATATCACAGAATGTTTCCACTGCTCCAGAGTCCAGTGGCATTGTGATTTGTACCATTCTACACATGATATTCTTAGGGCAGAAACATACTCAACATAAGTACGCAAAGTATGTTGCTGTAGTGCCCCCTGTGGCAATGCTTAGAATGCAGCTTGTGCAGCAGTTCTTGGGCTGGCGTTGCTACCAGAGGCATTTTGGAACATTGTATTGAGTTTGGTGACCACTTTGCTAAACAGTAATTGTTCCCTTATAGATGTTTACAATTTACAATATCCTCACTTTTGTCGAGGGCAGCAAAACCAATGCTTTGCTGGAAAGTTCTCAATGCAACCTGTCACAGTGATTACACACAACACCAGAGTAGGAACCAAGTGCAGGTCCAAGAATAGCAACCATACACAAAAGGACGTAAATGAATATGATATCCAGGAAACTGAGTCAAGTCAAGTCAAGTCAGATTTACTTATATAGCGCTTTTTACTATGGAGCATTGTCTTAAAGCAACTTTAGAATTTTAGATTATCTGGTAATATCTACGTCCAATCCCAAATTGAGCAAGCCTAGGGCGACAGTGGCAAGGAAAAACTCCCTAAGTGGTACAGGAACACAGCTCGGAGAGAAAACAGAAAATGCAATTAGTTATTGATTAAGAGCACAGTGTCTATTAACAATCATCTCCAATTGAGCAAAAGTACAAAAAAAAAAAGAGAAATTTTATTAAAATTATTACAGATCCTTCAGAGTTGAATTGCAAAGCTGAATCAAGACTTCACACCACACTACAGCATACCAAACCCGGCCTGGACATATGATCCGGTGACCTACAAGACGAGTGATGACAACCTGTAACGGCAGGGTGGTGAACCTTCTGCAGTAGGCATGACACAAACCATTATACTGCCAATTTTTGTGTGTAAAGATTGCTTGGTTCTACACATCATTTAATGTACCTTTTGGTAGTAGGCGTGATATAACTCTATTCATTAGGGTTTTGACCTTATATATTACTGGCATGCTAACTCATGCTATTAAATGCATACTATATAATAAACAAACATGTCTATTTATTAGGAAAAAAATCCGTAGTATATGAATACTGCCGACTGGAATCTGTCTACAGGGTGATTTGTTATAATTAGTCATGCAATTAGGTAGGCGGAAATGCACAAAGGGTTTTTTATTGTCTTTTCCCAACCCCTCTCATCAGCAGCCCATGGTTCACTGGCCTCCACATTGACCTTTTCACCTCCATATGAGTGGCCAGGCCAGTGTTGCTTCTGTGGTTGCACAGGTCCTTTGAAATGGATGTCTTGAGTCCAAAAGGGCATAGCAGACCCTGTAGCTGAGTTGGTCAGAACTCTATAAATCAAGTTGGACTTGTGACCTAAAGTTCAGAGAGGAGAAAAAAATGAGATCAGTGATGCAGTCAATGATGCTGTGCTTCAGCTCTCACCATCCTCCTTTCACTGTTGGCTGTGTTTTGTGTAGTGCTTGGTCCTGACTCTGGAAATGTTTTTTTGTTTGTTTGTTTGTTTTTAAATCTTTCAATATAGGACAAGAGCTATCATAGGCAGAGAAGGAGGGTGTTGCCAGGGCTGTAACTGCCCCAGATGTGACAGTGTAACATTTTAAACGTAGAAGTAAAAATTTAAACGCTCATAACGTTAAAATAATTGGTTAAAATAAAACAGCATAACGTTTGTGGAGAAAACATATTAGTGGGACAATAGAGTCGGGGGTGGGGAGGTACATAGTAATATGCATGGAAAGAATTTGTGCTAAGCATAGACACAGAATAATTTGGTTTTAAGTTTTGAAGGATTGCATTCCCCTTAATATGTCTCTCAGTGGTTTGATCCACTGCCTGCCATCACCTGAACTCACAAACATTTGATTTTAATCTGTTACAACTGACAAATTATAAACCACTGTACACATTTTAGTTGACCTGCATTTGGTGGATTAATTGTCCATAATTTGGTTTAAAAGATCATTAATTATTTCTGAAGAATATTTGGCTTGATTTAGTTTTGGTTGTTAATTGAAGTATTTCTTCTGCTTTTATAGCTGTACTTAAAGCTCAAACTATGTTCTTGTAAAGCTAATGTAAAAGACTGAGATTAGACCAGTACGACATATTTAATGACTACACATATGTTCCCTATGATGGATTGGTGCCCTGTCTAGAGTTGTTCCTGTCTTGCGCCCTGCAACGGCTGTCCTGGATAAGCGGATAAGACAATGAATGAATGAATGAATATTTAATGACTACAGTGCAAATTCATAATGAAAACTTAACGGTTCTCAATTAAGATTCTGTTAGATGAACTCATGCCATACTCTTTGGACTACACACTTTCTTAGGGTGCCATCTACAGGCCATTCTTGGTATTACTAAAACCTGTAGGCACATGTACGTTTAATAGAACAGTACATTTGGTAGCACTTTTGGTGCCGCCCTTCGGAATTTCTCTTGACAAATTTGCTGTCTTTGTATTGTGCCCCCCAACACTGAAATGAAATGTATGCCTTTGCTGCTAGTGCATGTAAAGCAGTGATGCCCAAACCTATTGGTTAAGCAAAATGCACATTCTGGACAGATTGGATATACCATGCCTTATTAGCCATTTCCTTAGCAGCAGACTAAATGCAAGGCTAAATGTTGTACCTTGTAATTTTGACAGATAAGAAATAGATTGGTAAATAAACAGGTACAGCTCTTCATTATTCAGATAAGCTAAGGCTAAGGGTAATGACAACACTGCCACTGTGCAGTTTATGCAGGTGGTCTTTTGGTTATCTCCTTCAGTCCCTGTTTGTGTGTGTTCTCGCGTGCGAGCGCAAAATGGATTTTGGCATAGAGCTTTTACGCTTCTACATTAAGTTGCCCCCCCACACACACACACTTCAGACATCTTCCCGCACGCCTGGGAACCATTGTATCATGGTCAAATTACGTTATGCTGACACTCAACACACTAATCCTGAAGATAGATGTGCAAAACTGAAAACTGGTGTGGAGGAAGCATGGATTACTCCAGAGGGAATTGGGAATGAATGGAATCTGTGCTAATCAGATTTTGGATTAAAAGAAATGCATTGGAATTTTCTGCATACATGAATGCTTCCATCAGGATGGATCATATCCTATATAACTCAACATGTTACATTGCATATTGAAGTTGATTGCAGCTGCAAAGTTCAAATGTTGAAAGTGGAGCAGAAAAGGACATGGTATTATACAGACACTTTTTCTTTGATTTGTTTCACAGCATTACAATTGAATTACAGCTGTTGTTGCCATGTACTGTAAACCTTAAGCATTGCTTATTGCCAAACGACATGCTCCATAACAGGAATAACAGAAATTACATCATTGGTATTTTTCACCATGTCTACATCAGTACAGTTAAATCCAATTACAGTGGTGCTTGAAAGTTTGTGAACCCTTTAGAATTTTCTATATTTCTGAATAAATATGGCCTAAAACATCATCAGATTTTCACACAAGTCCTAAAAGTAGATAAAGCGAACCCAGGTACACAAATGAGACAAAAATATTATACTTGGTCATTTATTTATTGAAGAAAATGATCCAATATTACATATTAGTGATTGGCAAAAGTATGTGAACCTCTAGGATTAGCAGTTCATTTGAAGATGAAATTAGAGTCAGCTGTTTTCAAAAAATGGGATGACAATCAGGTGTGAGTGGGCACCCTGCTTTATTTAAAGATCAGGGATCTATCAAAGTCTGCTCTTCACAACACGTGTGTGGAAGTGTATCATGGCAGGAACAAAAGAGATTTCTGAGGACCTCAGAAAAAGAGTTGTTGATGCACATCAGGCTGGAAAAGGTTACAAAACCATCTCTAAAGAGCTTGGACTCCACCAGTCCACAGTCAGACAGATTGCGTACAAATGGAGGAAATTCAAGACCATTGTTACCCTCCACAGAAGTGGTCGACCAAGAAAGATCACTCAAAGAGCAAGGCGTGTAATAGTTGGCGAGGTAACAAAGAAGCCCAGGGTAACTTCTAAGCAGCTGAAAGCCTCTCTTACATTGGCTAATTTTAATGTTCATGAGTCCACCATCAGAAGAACACTGAACAACAATGGTGTGCATGGCAGGGTTGCAAGGAGAAAGCCACTTCTCTCCAAAAAGAACATTGCTGCTCATCTGCAGTTTGCTGAATATTACTTAGACAAGCCAGAAGGCTATTGGAAGAATGTTTTGTGGACGGATGAGACCAAAATAGAACTTTTTGGTTTAAAAGAAAAGCATTCTGTTTAGGGTAAGGAAAACACTGCATTCCAGCATAAGAACCTTATCCCATTTGTGAAACATGGTGGTGGTAGTGTCATGGTTTGAGCCTGTTTTGCTGCATCTGGGCCAGGACGGCTTGCCATCATTGATGGAACAATGAATTCTAAATTTTGTCAGAGAATTCTAAAGGAAAATGTC
>JAJAGP010006090.1:0-25168 GCA_025084515.1 Ancistrus triradiatus | reverse complement strand
GTGGCTGACTAAATACCTTTTTGCCCCACTGTAATTTATTTTCATGAATACTGATTTACTATGTGCATAAGTAGCACATCAGCACAGTGCTTTGACTAACGTTAATTCAGAAATCAGTTCGTGTATTAGGAGCTTTACATTTACACAGTGTTCTCCCGCTCCGCCTTTGGTTCCCGGTCCCAATGTGTAGCGCGTGGCTCGATGGTCTGTTTATTTTTGGGTTCTTGTGCATCTGTCTTGTGTGTGCATGTCTTTTTATTTGTTGATAAAAGCTCACAGGGCGTATTTTTAGTTGTGTTCTACAATTTACACCCAGGATTTAGCATAACAGTGTGTTTTTACTGCATTCAGTGGCTTACAGCATGTAGGGACTTGTTGTCTTGGTTGGTGTACGCTGCTCTCTGAGGGCTGAGCTGCAATTCGACGTCTTTGCTTGCCCTTGTACCCTTGCACTAAATGGTAAAAGGATCTTATCAATGCTATATTAAAGTACACTTTGAGCAAGTTTGCAGTGATTGATGTGTGTGTGGCCAACGCCAAAAAGCTAGTGAGAGAATAGAGCCAGGTGCAAGCAAACAGCTCTTGTTATCTTTCTTTAGCAAACGTTTCTGTTCTTAGACAGACAGAAAAAAAATCGGAATTAGTTGGTCATATATTTAAATAATTGGAAATAGGGATCAGCCAAGAAAATTGCAATTGGTGCATCTCTAGTTTGCATAAAACTTACAAATGTTTGATTTGAGTGTCTCTCAGTCTCGCCCATTGCCACTTCAGGCTCACGACTCATGAGAGGGAATACATGATAATGTACCCCGTGTTGCTCTAGTGTAAAAAGTGCTGCAGGATTGACTACACTGGCTTCTGATAGAGTTCTGTTACCTGAAGTACTGACAACGAGCTGCCAGAATAACCCTGTGAGCAGGAAATCGCTTTTCCTCTACCAGAAAAGTGACATCACTGTATTCCTCAGCAGGAACCAGTGCAGCCAGCTGCTCAGAGAGAAGGTGCATGTGGTCGACCTCGGCCGCCGAGCCCAAAGGCCGCAGGGGGTGGCTGTCGCTCATGGCTGCCAATTACATCTGTGAATCAGAGATAACTTTACTGAAATGCAAATTAATTGACAAATAATCAATCTCTGTCGGTCTGTCTGTCTCTCTCTCTCTCTGTCTGTCTGTCTGCCTGCCTGCCTCTTTCTCTCTCTGCGTGTCTTTTTCTCTCTCTCTGTCTGTCCCTCTGTCTCACTCGGCCTGTCTTTTTCTCTCTCTTTGTCTGTCTCTCTCTCTCTTTATCTGTCTCTCTGTTTCTGTGCGTCTCTCCCTCTCTCTGTCTGTCCTTCTTTCTTCATTTGTCTGTGTGTGTGTGTGTGTGTGTGTGTGTGTGTGTGTCTGTCTCTCTGTCTGTCTGTCTTTGTCTGTCTGCCTCTTTCTCTCTCTGTGTCTCTCTCTGCCTGTCTTTCTCTCTATCTCTTTGTCTGCCTCTGTCTGTCTCTCTCTGCCGGTCTTTTTCTCTCTCTGTATGCCTGTCTCCGTCTGTGTGTGTTTCTCTCTGTCTTTCTCTCTCTATTTGTATGTCTCTCTCTGTATGTCTTTCTCTCTGTGTCTGTCTGTCTTTCTTTCTGTGTCTGTGTCTCTCTCCCTCTTTCTCTGTCCGTCTTTCTGTCTGTGTGTCTTTCTCTCTCTCTTTGACTGTTTCTCTGTGTGTCTCTCTTTCTTTATTTGTCTGTCTGTGTCTCTCTGTCTCTCTGTCTGTCTGCCTGTCTCTCTGTCTCTCTCTCTCTCTCTCTCTCTCTCTCTCTCTCTCTCTCTCTCTCTCTCTCTCTCTCTCTCTCTCTCTCTCTCTCAGAGGGGCACTTAAAACACTTTTAGAGTTCAAGTTTTAGTCCAAAACATCAACAATATAGCCATTATAGCACCATTCAATGTGCAAGCGCAGCTTTACAGCGTCATGGCTTTGTGGTGGAGTGGGGTAGGGTAGCGTAGGGTGGGGTAGGGTGGGGTGGTTGTTCACTTGGCTTGGATATCGAAACCTGGTTACAATTCCAAGAACTGGGTACCCATTAAAAAATACAATATTGATTCCACATATAAAGCACCCCCTCCCCCTTGCCAAAAACACTGTTATAATACTGTGAAACTGGTAGAATCCTTAAAAATACCGTGATGCAAATTTCTGATCATACTGCCCAGCGCCTCTTCAAATACACAGCTGCAATTACTGCAAAAGTATATGTGTAAACAGACACCTCTCTGCCAGGACTTCCTTATGCAGCATCATGAAATACTTGATTCACATAATTTTGTTTCCGCTCCACTACAGCATTTTAGCCAAAATGTTTGTCTCCACTTTGTGAAAGAAAACGAAAAGGCTGTGTGTTAAGCTGAACTGTTGTTAAGGTGTTTTTACCTCCAACATGGCAAAACATCTAAGGCACCAGTATGAGCTTCAGCAGTGTACCGGGTTTGACCGTTCACTGTGCCTTCAGTTTTTTGTTTTTTTCGAAATCTCTGACAGCGTCACTGCTTCACAGTGGAGACCACATCTCACTAAAAGCAATGTTTTTTTTTATTTCCCTCAGAAGAGGTTTCACACACTCCTCTTAATGGCTGGTGTTGAGATTCATTTGCTGCTAGAGCTCTGCATAGTGTTTATTTCAGATGCAATCTGTGATGCTGTTAACTAGGGTGTTCTTAGACTAATGAATGTAATATGCTTGTCATCTGTAGCAAAGGACATCTGTGTGGATCAGTTTCCATTTGAGAATTAGTTTCCATCTGTGGTGGTAAGCTGATGCACCGTCTCCAAGATTCAAGCTGAGAAACAAGAATCGAGTTAAATGAGTCTTGTGCATGCTTCTCAGTTCCCTGCGCTACACCGGTATTCTGGGAAAGAAGGCAAATCCAGTGCATGAAGCAGAAATCTGGTGCATCAATTTTTTAAAATATGTCACCAGTTTTCAATGCTGTGGTGGAACGACAGCTCAGACCAAGTTGCTGTTATTGACATAATGATCACTAGATGGCGCCAAATACATTGGTTACAACATCAACATGTGTTCGTTCATGTACATTTCCATGTTTATATCTATATTATAAATAGGGTTAGGGTTATTCCATGACTTGTTTCTTCTTTTAACAGTCATATCTTCATGTAAGACTGATAAATTATATAGAATTTATAGCTTTCAATATCTCAGAAACGCTATGGTGAATAGAATGATTACAAGAGCCCCACCCATGCCTTCACGTGACCTTTAATCACCTGAGAATTGACCTGAAAGAACTTTATATTGAATATCATTCCAAAAATGCACACCCAACCCCCCAGTAGACTAAAAATAAAAAATAATTGATATGAACTAAATCAGTGAATGGGAAACGTTGCAGTATCTTGCCATTTTGTCATTACCAGTACACTAAAGTGTCCCATACAGCATGGCAAAGTATAATATGTAGTTCAGACAACGTCAAGGATCGCATAATTGCAATTTCACACAACGTATCGTGGACGTTAAGCGACGCATGCCTGCAGGAACGTGTGGTACAGAAGACACCTTGTTATTGCGACGTCCTCCACCCGTATTCCAATTTAGGTCACTGGTTCGCGTGAGTCATCGTTGGATTCGAGCCTGATTACAATAACGCTAAATTATTTACCGATTTAAAACAATACTGTAGTTCTCGTGCTCTGATTAAATGGCCGCCAAGCAGGTTGACGTAATTGCGAGTAATGGGCCATTGTCAGAATACAGGTAGAGAAAAAACATGGCGATTTAGCCCAATAGCCACGAAAGGGGTATGTTAGGAAGTGCCAGTTTTGGTCCACTGTTACATTAAAAATAAGTCTGTAAAGAAATATAAAACAATGTAAAGTGTTTCTTAAGAAGAATACCTTGACCTAATAGATGTCGTGACTCCTTGAACTCCTCGGATAGCAACCATTTGCTAGATGTCAACGCAAATCCTAGTTATTCAGTACACATATTAAATCATTCAGCTATCTTAGCTCAGCTATACTATATAAGCCCGATAGCGCAATAACACAGCAACAGCCAGTTCTCAGTCAGGAATGTAACCAGCTAGCTGCCATGCTTATCTGAATAGCACTAGTGCTAGCGTTTCTTACCAAAATGAAAGCCAAAGCTCCGTTGAATCCAAGGCGTTGGTTATTTAATTCCAATAGCGCGAGATTCCAAAACAGCGCAATAAAAACCTTCAGCGTGACTCTGTTATGCATTTACCGTATGAAACGCGAACCGGATGTTTTCAAGCAAGGAAGGCTTTTTGAGCGTTATGGTTGTGATATAACTAGCTGTTGCCTCATTGTGGTGAGGTTCAGAACTACAGTTACATGTAGTCATTAAGCAGACGCTCTTATCCAGAGTGACTCACGACGGACACAATCTTACAAACCAAGCAATTATGGGTTCTAATAGCCCCACTCAAGAACCCAACAGTAGCAGTGATACTTAAATCGTGGACCATGTGGTCTACAGTCTAGTACCTTAACCGCTAAGCTATACCACAAACCTACACTACAATTTGTGAAACCAACACACCCAGGTAAAAATGGACTGTGAATTTTCATAGTAAAACTATGAATTGCTTGACAGTTTTAATGTGAACGTTCACCAAGGAGGTTGGGTCCCTTTTTGAGTCCTGGTCCTCCTAAGGTTTCTTCCTCATAACACTTAGGGAGTTTTTCCTTTCCACTGTCGCCCTAGGCTTGTTCAGTTTAGGATTGGATGTAGATATTAGGAGATAATCTAAACTTGTAAAGTCTTTGAGACAATGCTCCATTGTAAAAAGCGCTATATAAATAGATCTGACTTGACTTGACAGTTTGACCATGAAGTTCACAGTTCTACTATGAATTTTTTATGGTAATTTGGCCACTTCATGATTTTACTGTGAAATTTCATAGTGCAACTATAAACTCGGTGGATGATGAACAGACCATGAATTATTTCACAATTGTACTATGAATTTTGGTGGTAATTTGGCCAATTCATGGTTCTACTGTCAAATTTCACAGTACATTTTTTTCCTGGGCAGGTGGACGCATTGCACAACCTCGTTACTTAAATCAAAGTACATATACCCTACTATGGATTAAGTGAAAGTTGTACCATCGGATTTTTACCCAGGTAAAAGTACTGAAGTACTTGCTTTTAATAACACTCAAATATTACAAGTACATTGTTAGGCCACTGCATTGTTGTAATACTGCCCCCTTACTGAGTTCCTATTTTTTGCATGTTTGTCACACAAGTGTTTCGGAACATCAAACCAATTTAAATATTAGTCAAAGACAACACAAAATGCAGTTTTTTAATTAAGATGTTTATTATTAACCCTTATAGGGTCTTCGGGTCTGTGGGACCCGTTTCAGTTTTTAGCTTAAGAAAAATGATACTAGTATTTATTTATTTTTTTCAAACTAAGATTCATTGGCTTTGGCTCATTTTCTGTGAGGAACATAAATCAGAAAACATTTTCAATGATATATTATTTAGTAAGGCTAAAAACTGAAAACGGGTCCCACAGACCCGAAGACCCTATAAGGGTTAAGGGTGAAAAAAAAAAATCAAACCTATATGGACATGTGTTGAAAAAGTGATTGTGCCCCCCTTCCGTTAAAACATAACTTAACTATGGTTTATCACCCCTGAGTTCACTGGCTCTAGCCACACTCAGGACTGATTATTGCCACACCTGTTCTCAATCATCACATCACTTAAATAGGACCTGCCTGACAAAGTGAAGTACACCAAAACATCCTTCAAAGTTACACATCACACTGAGGGTCAAAGGAATTCAGAAACAATTGAGAAAGAAAAACAAGTAATTGAGATCTATCAGTCTGGAAAGAGTTATAAAGCCATTTCTAAAGCTTTGGGACTCCAGCGAACCACAGTGAGAGCCATTATCCACAAATGGCAAAGACATGGAACAGTGGTGAACCTTCCCAGGAGTGGCCGGCCAACCAAAATTACCCGAATAGCGCAGGAACGACTCACCCAAGAGGTCACAAAAGACCCCACAACAACATCCAAAGAACTGCAGGCCTCACTTGCCTCAGTTAAAGTCTGTGTTCATGCCTCCACCATAAAAAAGAGACTGGGTAAAAATGGCCTGCATGGCCAAAACATTCTGCAGACTGACGAGACAAAAGTTGAACTCTTTGGAAGGTGTGTGTCCCATTACATCTGGTGTAAAAGTAACACACCATTTCATAAAAAGAACATTATACCAACAGTAAAATATGGTGGTGGTATGGTGTGATGGTCTGGGGCTGCTTTGCTGCTTCAGGACCTGGAAGACTTGCTTGGAAGATAAATGGAACTATGAATTCTGCTGTCTACCACAAAAAAAAAAAAAATCCTGCAGGAGAATGTCCGGCCATCTGTTCGTGACCTCAAGCTGAAACAAACTTGGGTTCTGCAGCAGGACAATGATCCAAAACACACCAGCAAGTCCACCTCTGAATGGCTGAAGAAAAACAAAATGAAGACTCTGGAGTGGCCTAGTCAAAGTCCTGACCTGAATCCTATTGAGATGCTGTGGCATGACCTTAAAAAGGCCGTTCATGGTCGAAAATACTCCAATGTGGCTGAATAACAACAATTCTGCAAAGATGAGGGCCAAAATTCCTCCACAACGCTGTGAAAGACTCATTGCAAGTTATCGCAAATACTTGGCTGCAGTTGTTGCTGCTAAGGATGGCCCAACCGGTTATTAGGTTTGGGGGCAATCACTTTTTCTCACACAGCCATGAAGGTTTGGATTTTTCTCCCTTAATAATGAACACCTTCATTAAAAAACTGAATTGTTTACTTATGTTGTCTTTGACTATTATTTAAATTGTTTGATGTTCCGAAACAACAAATATGCAAAAAAATAGGAACTCAGGAAGGGGGTAAACACTCTTTCACACCACTGTACAATACTTACTCTTGAAAACTGAATTTAAACTGACGTTCAAATTCAAAAATACTTGCTCAGGAATCATGAACTTGATGTGACCCTATAATGCTGATTCTCAATAGGCTGTCACAATAAAAAAAAAAAAAAAAAACAATCACGTTTTAGAAAAGGGGAAATGTTTCAAACTTCTTCAAATTAACAAGTTTCGAGGAAATGTTGTGAAGTGAAAAGTACAATACTTGCCTGAAGTTAAAGTCCCAAATAAAATAAAAAAATACTTCGGTAAAGATACCCAAAACCATTTTTAAATACAGTACTTCGTACTCTAGCAAATGTACTTTGTTACTGTCCATCTCTGGTCCATCTCTGTTTTTTAGGTTACACACAAAATTGTACAAAAAAGATTTCTGCTTACACATTCCATGCCTTCTAAATGTCGTTGTAGCCTATATATGACTGTACAATGACAACAAAGGCTATCTTATCTTATGTTTGGCTAATCAGCTTAATTAGATGTTATTCACGATAACACCTCGAGTATTCAATTGCTTTTATACAACAGTTTAATAAAGTTAAATTAAGAAACCAAATAAATCAAAGAAGCCCTGAATTTCATCCTCAACATACTTTAGTGCTGACAATACCTTCCGCCATAAAGTAGGTCCACAATAAATGAGTCGTTGCTACGTAAGGGTAAAAATTCCCTACCCTCCTCTAAAACGCTACAAAAGGCATATGGTTCATAAATAGAGTGACACATACGTTTCACAAATATATAGCACGGCATACACTATATACATATATACGCTTTCTTTGTGCATTTTCGTTTGAATGTGTTATCGTTAGCTCCACATGTCTGGCTAACCACTTCCAGCGTCTGTTCTCATCAAAACGCCTACGAAATGGCATAACTACACAGTACGTACTAGATGACATCCAGTACGCACTGCTCGACCGTTCAAGCAGTATGCACAGAACTTGCGTACTGCTTTCGCGTACTGTTCAGTATGGAAGTACGCGGTTTCAGACGCAGTGATTCTTTCTCAAGCTCGTCCTTAAATGTGCTTGTTCGATTAGCCACTTCAGCAGTACATCAGGCATAATGTGTGTGTGAAATCATTAAAGTCACGTCGGTGAAGAGCCGCTGACAATTAGTTGAATTATATTCATTTACAAAATCAACAAACGTGATTAGCCGTTTTATGGTTAGAGGTGTACAGTAACTCATGAAATAACTGGTGTGTTCCTTTTGAATAAAAGCGTTTTGGGCGATGATTCTCTGCTAATGTTAACGACTATGCATTTGTCATCTCATTTGACACACGGGACAAATGTTTGAAAACGACACATTTTAAAAATAAGCCAGGACACCGGGACTGGTCACCCTATTTATAAAACCCTACCAAGTAACGTTAGTTTGAAATACAAAGTGCAAACAAGCAAAGATGAAAGGAAAGGGGACTAAAACAAAAGCTAAAATTATGAATTAAACGCTACAATTTGTTTATTTATTAGGGTTATTCCGGCATATGGCGAACGTGTCATATGTTCGTCTGCATAAATGTTGTTATTACTTGGCAGCAGATACTGTTTTGGTGCGAAAAAGCCATGCTGTTATCATAGATATCATCACGGTGAATGATGATATCAACCAATTCAGTCCAGTAACTTAACTGCTAAACTACCTTAGTCCCATTATACCCCAGAAAAAGCTATAAACTCCACTGGCTCCACCCCTGGAGTTTATTAGGTTACACACATAAATTTTGTCAAAATTAGTCATCAAACAAACGTCATCGTTTATTTGAAAAACGCTTTCCCATCATCCATTTTTTCACTTTCTGGCTTTAGCGATATTCCAAGTTTCCCATATTACATTTACAGCATTTAGCTGACGCCCACAGCGACTTACAATTGATACAGTCCAAACAATTGTGGGTTAAAGGCCTTGCTCAAGGACCCAACAGCGGCAGCTTGGCACAGGTGGGATTTGAACCCTGGATCTTGTGGTCCATAGTCCAGTACCTTACCCACTAGGATATCATAGTCCCACATATCCTTGTAGACACATTGCAATATTTGGGTGGTTTTTTTTTAACAAGTTTCTGAGTTCCAATCAGGTTTCAAAATTGGAAAAAGGATGGAAAACCTGCTAGTGTTGCCTCCTCACATCTTGCGCACACCAATACATCCTTTTCACCGGCAGGTGGCGCTCCTCTACAGCAAGAGTGAATCCGCATGGAGGAATGACCCACACTCGCCATGGGACAGCTGTTGTAACAGTGGGGAGTTAATCCCTCCCCCCTCGACCTTCCCTTCCTCAGACTCGGCAATTGTGTCTGTGAAACCTCTGCCCACGCTGGAGGTACCATTTAACAAGTATTACATTTGTTACATGCAATAAATTACTTCTAATGCATTTTTAAAAAACAATAGATGTAGAGAAACAAAGTTGAATACATTCAACTTTCCAAACCAAAACTGAAGGTTTAAATTAATGCGCTGAACATGAACAACAAACACAAAGAATAAGCAGGTGATTCGTACGCAATATTTTGTTTAATTGATTAGAGCTGCTATTCATTTAGTGTCATAAACGAGGGCTTCAAAATAAATTATCCCTTGAAATAAAACAAAAAGGTGTTAGACAATGTAAACAGCCAACAGATTACGTAAATGATGATGTGGGTGAGGTTTGCTTCGTTAGATTGTAAAAGGTTTCATGGGTGATTTCTTATTCACTGAGATGTGCCTATATAAAACAACGTTCATCACGTTATTTCCTTTTCACATCATCTTGCTTGCTGCCTCCACAATAAGAGCAGATGGTGACTCTAAACTGCAGCTCCTTTTCATTCACCACCAGTTCGCTGAACTGCCCACTGTGGGTAGCTTCCTTACGAGGTGATTGACACCATGTTGTTGGGGCTGAGAATTTCTATCCAGTAGCCATCAGGGTCCTGAATGAAAGCCAGACCCTTCATTTTACCTGAGGCAGAGGAAAAATGTTAATGAAATAATTTACTAAAAAAAAAACAGCATTGGGATATAAACTAGCAGCATTTCGATCCAATTACCATCCAAACAAACTCCAGCGATATGTAAATTTAGGCAAAAAGCTGTTGATTGTAGATACGTAAGCATTTTAGGTTTCTACCAGCAATCAACTAGTACAAAAATAAATTCTACTGGAAGTTAACTTTCAGTTTTGTTTGTTTATTTAGAATTTTTTCTGATTTCTGATTCAGAGCATTATATTTGGCAACATTCAGTGCGTTTACATGCACTTAATAATCCGATCACAGTCGTATTTCTGCAGTTATCCGATTAGTCAAGTGGTCATGTTTACAGAATACTCCGATCCAGAAATCAGACTAAGAAATCCGACAAAGAGATGGATTTGAACTCAGTAACCGGATTTCTCAGAGCATATATACCTACACTTTTTATCAGTCTGCACATGTCCGTAACACGAGAGTGGTACACTGTTGCCAGGTCCTCTTATTCTTAGAGACTTCGCTTTGCCTTTGAGATCAGAGTCCACAGACCTGGTTGGTTTTGTAGCTCGCAGGATCTGGCAACCCTGGAATTAAACGCTGCACCTGCTAAACGGCTATCAAGAACTTTGTGGAGACTCAAACGCAGTACAGTGGGGCAAAAAAGTATTTAGTGAGCCACTGATTGTGCAAGTTCTCCTACTTAGAAAGATGAGAGAGGTCTGTACTTTTCATCATAGGTACACTTCAACTATGAGAGAAAAAATGAGAAATAAAAATCCAGGAAATCCCACTGTAAGATTTTTAAAGAATTTAATTGTAAATTATGGTGGAAAAATAAGTATTTTACAATGTGATTTCCTGGATTTTTTTTCTTATTTTGTCTCTCATAGTTGAAGTGTACCTATGATGAAAATTACTATATCACTATATCATGTCGTTATGATCATTTCCAGACGCTCTTTACCCAACATGCAATGGAGATATGCATGAAGATATTGCCACAACAAACTCCACAGTAATTTATCTGAATGTTTATTTTAAGCAGCTCATTACTCCTGTCCATTCCTTGTCCACTGTCTTAAATAACAGTCAATTGTTTTACTCACCATCATCAGGTTTTTTGACAAAGTTCACTCCTTGCTCCTCAAACAGCTTACAAGCCGCATAAACATCTGGTACTGCTATTCCTAGATGGCCTGGAATACCAGACGATTGAGTGGTCAGTCATTAGGGTTGGGTATCATTTGCATTTTATTGATTCCGAATTCTGCTCATCAATTCCAAAATGGTGAAAAAATGTGCCAAATGTTTAGATATAAATAATATATTTTTTTATATATTTCAACTTCAAAAGTAATCAGTATTTACATTAAGTTTTTCCTTCCCATTTAAACCCATTACAAGTAAAAAGATTAACGTTGCTGAATGTACCAAAGCACTGACCTAGGAACACAAAACTTCTATCAGTTACTGCTGCTCATATGTAATCTCTACTGCTGAAATGATGAACGTGTGATCCAAACAGAAAGTAATCATTACTTATGTTAAGCTTTTTTACTTACAATAGGTATGGGAAGAAACAAGCTTAGCTGAAATAATGTTTAATTTCCCTTTAGATCGCACGATAAAATGAAAACTAAACCCAAGTTTGGCCACAAAACTTTAGACTGCTCCATCAAGTGAGGAACTGGAAACATGGAGGATGTGAGCGTTCACAGCAAGACTTACCAAATCCTCGAGGGTCTGAGTTTCCATTGTGGTAAGACTGGCTCTCATCTGTCTCAGAACCCCAGTTACTAAAAAATGATGTCATGAGTCAAAAATACTGACATAGCAATACTGATATAAAGCTATGGTCACATTCACAACCTTCTAATTTATTCTACAAAATTAACATTAACTTCTATTCTTGTCTCTTGTTTCTGTGTATTATTTTCCATCAGTAATTTGTCTACATGTTTGAACCGTTCTGGTGCTGAGGTACCTTATCATGCCAGCTACTTTAACAGCTTCATCACTTACTTGTAGGGGTGTAACGATACACTCTGCTCATGATTCGACTCATGCTTATGTCTTTGATTTATCTTACTGTAGCTCCACCAGATATTAAATAACCTTGGGAAAACATTCCTTTTTATTTCTGAAGAATACTAATTCAAAACAGTGCACTTTTCTTGTACAAAAATAATTAAACAAAAAAAAAAAAACGCAATTAAAAAGAAATTAGGATTCTCACTGACAACCTGATATGCGTCTATGTATGACTGCACCTAGTGTTCAAAACTGGAATTGCGTTAGCTGGTGGCGAAAACCAGAACGTTTAATTCAATCTTTTTCTTACAGCACACAACTTACTGGGTGAGCTCAATGGTGGCTCTGCGTGAAAAGGTCCACGCCGTCCTCTCCTTGACATCAGCGGGGATTTCCTTTTTATCTTCAAAGCCCAGGAAGTACAGCGTGAAGCGCATGGAGGGGAAATCAAATCTCTGTAGCAGGCTGCAGAACAAACAACCTGGTCACAATTCAGTGCTTTAAAAATCAAGTATTATGATTATTTGTAATCACTCCTACCCTTACAAACACTCCCTATAGGGATGAACCAAACATTCATCAACTGAGTTTATTATTATTATATAATAAGTGAAAAGGCTGAATAAGTTATTCTGAATGACGTTTTTGATGACGTGATTCCATCGCAACCAGCATGAAGGAAGGCGCTCTTTGTAAATGCAGCAAACACGTCGGATGTGTGGAAGCAGGGCACTACAGAGCGAGCGTTTTGTTTGCATTTGCACCTTTCTTTTAAATAAATGAGAATGTAATATTTATTGAGGAGCACTTGAACAAAACGAGATCTTGACCTGAATGTGCTAGCACTTTACCGAGCATTCATCGGGTCCGTCTCATCACCTAGTGAGTGCCCTTGCTGCCTACTTCCTATGTGGGGAGCTCTCTTTGTAGAGGCGCTTTGTTTTTGAAGGAGCGATCAACCACACACAGAAGCTTATATTAGGACTAACAAGGGGTAAACGTAAGCCCTTCTGTACGAGATCTGTGGTTTTGCACAAAGTATTAATGAGTCAAAATATTAATGTGTGAAACTTTGAAAATGCACGTTCACATAATTACGTACATATTCATCACCTGAGAGACAGAATGACAGGTGCAATGTAATTCAATCATTTTATTTTAAATCTTCCACATAGTCCTGAAATTTTATACACAGGTACATACCAACTACTGAAAAATTGTTATAATGTGTAATGTTTTATGTTTAGACAAATGTTTATTTTTTTCAGTAAGGCAAGGCTATTTAATTTATGCAATAGCAAAAAAAGTTGAAAAAAAATTAAAGACAAACTGAAAAAAAAAAACATTTGGTATTCAGTCACAGTGTTTCATTTTGTTTGGTTTCAGTTACAAATTTTCATTTTTGGTGCATCCCTACTCTATAATTTAAATATATAATGCTATAAAGTGGTTTCGAGTAATCTCTGAAGTATCCAGCGTCTCCCTATTGTGGAATTTTATTCAAAATGGGCTTTAAACATTGTATTGTCAACTCTCTACACAGGCAGTTCAGTTTGACCATTTCTGGTTGAGGACTTTCAATGACTGAGATTGTTCCCCCATCTCTATACATGTCTATATAAACAAAGCATCAAAAGCAGGACAGAGGTTGCATGAATGAGCTTAAATGACACCCCACCAGTATGGTGAATGTTCAAAAAAACCAACAGAAAACCAGGTGACATTCTACTTAGGCCTTCTACTGTCCTGACAACATTCCACAGAAAAAACAATAGCCAAAAACAGCAAATCCAAATATGTTGTACATTACCGGAAAAAAAAGGTTTACATATATACTTCAAGAACAGACGATGACAAACTAATTGCTCTTCAAAAATTAACATTAATAAATAAATATGCTGTGGTCAGTGTTGATGTTAAATTAATGCATGTCAGACCGCAGTATTTTGGCTATTTAGGCAATAAATAGCCATTACTCTACAGTATCCCATATACACTGATTGCCTTAAAAAAAAAAAAAATTTTTTTAAATGCACCCAAATATGTAAATGATTACAGTTGTGGTCTGATTAGACACTGGGTCATGCCATGAGAGGGCGAAAAATTGCTTTCCCCGCTGCCCTATAAAAAGGCTCTCAGAGGCTACTTTTGGGTACGATACCTCTTGGTGAGAGATAACTGCTAGACATGCCTCTACGACACACTCAAAGACATTTTGTCCAATTGGCAGACTTTTAACCGAAAGAAGCAGGATGGTCATTTCAACAAACTCTCCACCATCTAGGTGGTTCTGACCTAGCTGTTTATGTCACATGGTCACAGTTGTTGAGAGCAGTGGTTCCGTGAGCGCACACACTCACGGCGAACAGACTCTGGACTGCCCAGACAGATCACCAGTAGAGAGGATCGTTTGATCCACCGACAAGCACGAGCGGCTCCCAGTTACGTTCTCCACCATCCAGACCTAGATGGCACCTGCACTGCACACCTGTCTCTGCCCGGACAATTTAGAGGTGCTTAGCAGAAGCAAATTTGTTGTCACATTGCCCATTACGTGTCCTGCCTTTGTTTGCAGTGGTGTCACAAACGTGAAACCTGGACTGTTACGGACTGGAACCGTATCGCCTTCAGCGACAAATCCAGGTCCTGTTTGGGATCCAATGACATTCAGGTTTGAGTATGGAGGCCTTGTGGTGAGTGCTTCAATCCTGCCTTTGCTGTGGAGCGACACAGTGTCCCAACTGCTGGTGTGATCATCTGGGGAGCCATCGCATATGACAGTCGGTCACCACTAGCAGTGATAGGAGGGACACTAACAACTCAGCGATAAGAGCAGGACAACCTCATGGCAGGGCTTCCAACTGGCATTTTTCAGCAGGATAATGCTCATCCTCACAAAGCAAGGGTTTCTCAAGAATGTCTCCGCCAGACTGCAACACTTCATCGGCCTGCCTGGTCGCCAGATTTTTTGCCAATCAAACATTTATGGGAACAGCTGGGACGCCAGCTTTGGCAACCTACAAATGTGCTAGGATCTACAGGCACAGCTGCAACATCTGTGGGCAAATGTGCCACAGGATAACATACAGAGCCCGTATGCCTCCATGTCCAACCGGATCTCATCTTGTATCCAGGATAGAGGCGGCCCAACAGGGTAACTAGAGCCTTGATTCAATTGTGCAAATTTCCTCAACAAACTTATCAATTTGTTCTAATATTGTAGTCACTTAGATATAGCATCATTACATTCACACACAAAATTTCAGTCGATTCCAACAACTCCTTTTTGAAGAGTTGTTTTGTTTTTTATCAAAAAGTGTATTATTGCCTAGCACTGTATCCAGAGCATGCTTTTGTCTGCACCCTGCGCTCACTGGGGATAGGCACAGAAGTCCCCGCAATCCTGTGTGGGTGTCATATTTAATGCAGCAAAGGCTGCATAAAGGTCCTTTCATCTCGAAAAGCAGCGAAACAGGTAATTTGACCAGGTGTGTGCGTATTTTGAAAGGGTACTGCATGAAGTTAACCGGTGTCCAGGAAGTAAATCAAGATCCACAACATTCCATAGCAATGTAACAGAGCGTAAAAACACACGAAACACCGGCACTCACGTCATTCCAAGGATGCGTGTGTAGAAGTCTAGAGATTTGACTGGATCTTTCACCCTCAACATCGTCTGCTGCATCATAAAGTCCTGCGGCAAACAGGAGACAATCAAGAAACTGGGCCACAAACATATTCAATATTCAGCCCTCTTCACCTTTAAAAGGTATTATGGTGACAACTACAGAATTGAATAAAAATACACAACAATAGTCTCAGTAAACAAAGAAAGAATATTTATTGCTACACCGAGGCAATTTCGATCACGTTCACAAATAACGAATATTTGAGCCTAGTGGCAGCAGTGAAAATAATAGCAGGAACAGCACCCCTGTGGGACACCATACTTCACTTTTGTGAGCTCGGAGCATAGATTATTTACATAAACATGCTGATAACGGTCAGTCAAATAGGATCTAAACCAAGTAAGCACCACACCCTTAACACATACAGTATTTTCTAATCTATCTATTAAAATATTATATACATTATTATAGTGTCAAAGGCTACTCTTAAACCTAATAAAACAATTATCTGAGAGCATTAACAGATCAGTGAGCACCCTAACTGGGACTGTGGTAGCCTAGTGGTTAAGGTACTGGACTTTGGACCAGAAGGTCCAGGGTTCAAATCCCACCTTTGCCAAGCTGCCACTGTTGGGTCTCCTTGAGCAAGGCCCTTAACCCACAATTGCTTGGATTGTAAGACTGTATCAAGTCGCTCTGGATAAGGGCATCTGCTAAATGCTGTAAACGTAAATAACGCCTTTTCAGTACTATGATGGGACCTAATGCCTGACTGCAATTTTTTAAACTTTTATATTTAGCTCCTGTTTATTTAAACTATTTCTATAAACACATTACTTACGTAACTTGATTTATTTCCAAACTTTTTTGCTTGGAGCCCCCAAAACTTGACAACAAAACTGAGAAAACCACCCCAGAACATTCAAGACGGATTCCTTAATCAAGCTTCGATCAGGCTTCGAATGCTTGGGATCAGTCTTAACAGAACGTCCACATATCACCAAGGTTCAAGCTCACCACAGAAGCTATTCCTCTTCAAAATGGCTTGGTATTTCTGTGAATTCATTATGCCAGTCACATGAAGTCTTGACAAAATTTTGGAATTTCTCCCATGGCCAGGCATCTTTGCTGCTGTGATGCAAGTTTGAAACTTTCATACACTGCTCCCAAAGGAGTCTCTAGCAGTGTTGAAGGTCTTGCATATCTTCTTATACCCATTGCTCTTTTGGTGCAATGATATGGTCTCCTCTTTCAGCTTTTGTGACAGCACCTTTGTGACAGTTTTCATCATGGTTGCAACACACCTTGGAACACATCCCTGGGTGGTGTTTATACAACACATCACAGCTGAAGCCAATGGGTTAGTCAGGTTTTAACCCAACTTCAGGTGACACAGACTAGCAGTAGGGTTTAAAATCAGCAATACTATACAGGGGTTGAGCAACTGTGACATGACAGTATTAACCGAATATCCTACTACTCTACAGGTGCTTTCACACCAAATAGTTCTGAGGAATAGTTTGGGAAGTTCTACTCCCTGCAGAGCTCCCCTGAGAATGAAATGCGCTCCAGGGCCTTTTAGGGTTTGGATGCAAGCCATGTGATGGCTGGTGACATGAATTTTTTTTTTTTAATGTTTTTCAATTTTGCTTGTACCTCCTCCACTGCTCCACTGTATATAGGCTCAGTAAAAGCCTGTGCTGCACTGTTGGTACATTGGACTGTATTTTTCTGTTGGTTACACGGCTATATAGCATTTAAAAATGCTGCTGACGCTCAACATGGGCACTTGCACCACACACGTCTGGACCAACTGACGTACACTTGCGTCACCTAGACTTCTTATGTCTTGAGACTGTTTGTTTATTTGTTTACGTCGCATCAGCATCGCTGGCTATTCAAGACAGGAGCGAGGGTTCCGGTCAGCCACATTCACACCAGGCCAATTTAGAGAAGCCAATTAACCTAGCACGTCGTTGGAAATGTGGGAGGACACTGAAGTACCCGAAGTAAAACACTACATCATTCATTTTCTTTGTTTGCTTCCCTTATTATTCAACTGACTGAGGCTTAAAGCAAGATCTAGCACTGCTGAAAAGTTTAAGGTTATAAACATTTTCTTGGGCAAGGGGGTTGAATACTTCTGATTGCAAGTGTATCAAGTGTATCTACCATTAGACAAGTCTAAACTGTGTTCTGACATGAAGCTGCATTAACCATTGTTATTTAATTTAAAGCAAGATCAAGCCTTGCTGAAAACTTTAAAGTTACAAATACTTTCTTGGGCAAAGGAGGTTGAAGTGTATAATTAAAGTCTAAGCTGAGTCCTGACATTAACATGCATTAACCCTAGATATTCTGTTTATTTTGAACGTCGACTTTATGATAGTTACTCTCTCAAGTGGTATTAATATTTCACCTTTCAGGCAAAACATGGAAGTACATAAAGAGAAGTGCAGGACGTTTCGTTACTGTCTGCGATATTGACAGCGCGGTTAAAAGCCAAACGGCACCTTTAATTTTAGTAACCAGCTTACATTAAGTGGTGTCAAACGTAATTATTGCAAATTAATAGTCCTTATGATTCAGCAAAACGATTTACTTTGAGATAATTAGCCAGACCGCTAAGCGGGCAGCGGCAATGCAATGACTGTTCGTAGTGAACAACGATTTATTTTATTTATTTTATCACATTCGACGTTTTCAGTACACAGATCTAGCATTTTCAAATAACATCGGCATGCTATCAGCTAAGCTAGCGAGCTGTACACGGCCCCGCCTAGGTTAGCATAACGTAAATCCGTTAAATATTATCACCTGCTGAAATCTGAACTTTACCGATTTGAAACTCTTACTTTAGTTATTGGATTTCCCTCTTTACACGCGGCAGCAACGGCTTCGTCTGTCAGTCCTCGGTCCCCCATTACTGCTGTGCGTGTCAGCCAGGTGATCAGCGAAAAGCAGGCGGCTAAAATCTACAAGTTCGGCTGAAAAGTTAGGAAGGCTCTATAGCAGCACTTCAGATAGGTAGGCGAGGAGCATACGGAAGTTCGTACAGTAGTTATACGTCACGAACATGGCTCCTGTCGTCCCTGAGAGTCTACTCCTGTTTTTAGTTGATATCGAAATGATTATAAATGAAATTTCGCAGGTACAACTTATCTGGGTCCTAATAACAAGCAGGTGCTTTGGTAACAGATTTGGGAGACACTAGTGAAGTTTCTAAACTATATTCCAGAACTAAAACATCAGATTTTCACACTCGAGTGCTAAAAGTAAATAAAGGGAATCCATTTAAACAAAAGAGACAAAAAAAATCCTTGGTCATTTATTTATTCAGGGAAATCCCAGGAAAAATGTACTGTGAATTTTCATAGTAAAACTGTTGCTTGTTTGATAGTTTTAATGTGAACTTTCACAGTCTGACCATGAAGTTCACAGTTCTACTATGAAGTTTTGATGGTAATTTGGCCACTTCATGGTTCTACAGTGAAATTTCATAGTACAACTGTAAACTTGATGGACTATGAACTGACTATGAATTATTTTACTATGAATTTTGGTAGTAATTTGGCCACCGCATGGTTCTACTCTCAAATTTCACAGTACATTTTTTCCTGGGATGATCTAAGGTTACATACAACTTTGTGTACACCCCAAAAATTACATGGGTATGGAGCTTGGCCCTCACCTTTGCTGCTACAACAGCCTTTGTTTTTCTAAAAGGGCTTTCCAATAGATTTTGAACATGACTGTGAGGACTGCTTCTGATGTTAGACAATAAGCCCTGTCTCACTTTTGGCATTCCAGTGTATTTTCAAGGTGTCTGGAGTTGATGTCAAGGTTTTGTGCAAGCCAGCCAAGTTTTCAAAGTTGCCAAACCAATTCTTTATGGATTCTTTGTAAGGACAGCGAGCAGAAAGTTGATGCTCATTGGAAATAGAAATCTATAGATTGTCATATTGAGAGTCACTGTGTATTCAGTACAACCGATAGTACTGCCACTGTTTGTCTATGGAGAATGCAGAAATGCTTTATATTATGAATGAGTGTTGCTGCAATAGCAGAGCTCAATAATTAGAAGGGGTGCCACCCCAAATTTTGTCTATATAGTGTGTCTGTGAGTGGCCAAAGTATGTGACACACTAGGATGAGCAGCTACTTTGAAAGTGAGATTAGAGTCAGGTGTTTTCAATCAGTGGGATGACAATCAGGTATGAGTGGCTACACTTGAATTTAAAGATAGAAGGTATAGAAGGTAAGTCTGCTCTTCGAAACACATTTGTGGAAGTGTATCATGGTATCTGCTTCATCAGAAAGAGTTTGGACTCCACCAATCCACAGTCAGACAGACTGTGTACAAATTGAGGTATTTCAAGACCGTTGTTACTCAGTTGACCAACAAGGACCACTCAGAGAGCGCGAGGTCACAAAGGAAGCCAGGGTAACTTCTAAGCAACAAAAGGCCTCTTTCAAGTTGGCTAATGTTGATGTTCATGAGTCCTCCTCAGGAGAACGCTGGTGTGCAGGGCAGGTTTGCAAGCAGAAAGCCAATTCTCCTAAAAAATAAAGAAAGTTTCTTCCCTCACATGGCACATGGACAATCCTGAAAGATTTTGTGGATGAATGAGGCAATGATAGCCATTGTGGTTTAAATGAGAAGTGGTATGTCTAGAGAAAGGAAAACAGCGCATTCCGGCGTAAGAACCTTATTCCATTTGTGAAACGTGGTAGTGGTTTGGGCCTGTTTTGCCGCTTCTGGTACATGACATAAAATGTCAATGAATTCTGGATTACACCAGTAGATTGTGAAGGAAAATGTCAGGAAATCTGTCCATGAACTGAACCCCAAGAGAAAGCATGTCATGCGTTAAAACAATGACCATAAGCACACAAGTCATTCTACCAAAAATGGTTAAAAAGAATACAGTTAATATTTTGGAATGGCCGAGTCAAACTCCTGACCTTAAACCAATAGAAATGTTTTGGAAGAACTTCATGTGATGAAACCCACCAATATTCCGTAGTTGAAGCTGTTAGTATAGTATAGGCATAGTATAGGCCTATGAAATGGAGTAAAAGAGGAGACGATGTGTGGCTGTAAATGTTGTGAGTGTTAAAGTGTTGTGTGGCATTCTTTATTGTGTTTGAGAGAAGTGGCCATAGACCTGTTGCTTAACCTGCTGAAAAATTGGTTTAAGGTCCAGGTCATATTACTCTCAGTTGGTGCACTGCTGAACTTGAAGCTGGTTATTTGCTATTTACTTCATGCCACTCTTTTTCTGGTTCACGAGTGCCTTCAGGTCACTGGTTACCCAGGATTTGTTATGAGGGAAGCTGTGAATCTCTCTGGTGGGAATTATGTTTTCGACACAAAAGTAAATGTACTGTGTGACACAGTCAGTCATGCTGTTAATGTCCTTTTCGTCTGGTTCACTCCATTCTGTGTTCTAAAAGCACCCTCCCAGAGTCTTCACAGTTTGATCTATCCTTTTTTTAACTGTTCTTTTTTTGTGCTGGTTGTTGAGTAACAGTATGTGTGTAGCGAGTGAGTAGAACCAGGTTGTGACCTGACTGGGCACAAGGGGGCCATTGGGGCATGCATTCTTAACATCTGCATACAGTAAATCCAGTTTTTTTGCCTCTGGTTGAGCAGAGTAGATAGGATACAGTCATGCTTAAAGTCATCTGATATAGCCAGGATTGCATTCGGGTACTGTTTTTGTCAGGCAGTGACGAAGTGGATAACGTCAAATCTATATATTGGTGCTAGAAAGTGTGTGATCCCTTTAGAATTTTCTATAATTTCTGCAAAAAAATAGGACCCGAAAAACATCATCATCAGATTTTTCCAAACACGAGTCCCTAAAAAGTAGATAAAGAGAACCCAGTTAAACAAATGAGACAAAAATAGATTATACTTTGGTTAGGTTTTAGTTTATTGAGGAAAATAAATCCAAACATTACATATTTAGTTGAGTGGCAAAAGTAAATGCGAACCTCTAAGGATTAGCAAGTTAATTTGAAGGTGAAATTAGAGTCAGTGGCTTTCAATTAATGGGAATGACAAGCAGAGATCGTGCTTTCATTAATGGGAGGACAATCCAGGTTGTGGACTGAAGACCCTGTTTTATTTTTAAAGAAAAGGGATCTTATTCAAAGTCTGCTCTTCACAACACATGTTTTGTGGAAGTTTATAATGGCACGGGGCAAAGGAGATTTCTTTCTGATGGACCTCAGAAAAACAGTTGTTGATGCTCATTCAGGCTGGAAAAGGTTATTGACAAAACTATCTCTAAAGAGTTTGGGACTCCACCCAATCCACAGTCAGACAGATTGGTGTACAAATGGAGGAAAAGTCAAGACCATTTGTATTCTCCCCAGAAAGTGGTCGGGACCAAGAAAGATCACCTCCAAGAGCATTCATGTCAATAATTGACGATGTCCACAAAGGACCCCAGGGTAAATTCTTAAACAAACTGAAGGCCTCTCTCACACTGGCTAATGTTAATGTTCATTTTCAGAGTCCACCATTCAGAAGAAAAGAGAAGAACACTGAACAACAATGGTGGTGCATGGCAGGGTTGCAAGGAGGAAGCCACTGCCTCTCCAAAAAAGAACATTGCTGCTCGTCTGCAGTTTTGCTAAAGATCACGTGGACAAAGCCAGAAGACGAACTAGATTGGGAAATAATGTTTTGTGGATGGGATGAGGACCCAAAATAGAACCTTATCCCATCTGTGAAACATGTGGTGAGGTGAAATGGTTATGGTATCGTGGTTTGCGCCTGTTTTGCTTTGATCTGAAGCCAGGGGACGGCGTTGCCATTCATTGAGTGGAACAATGAATTCTGAATTATAAACAGAGAAAGTCTCAAGGAAAATGTTCAGGACACCTGTCCATGAACTGAATCTCAGAGAAAAGGTGAGTCATTGCAGCAAGACAAACAAACGACCCTAAGCACACCAAGTCGTTTTTATCAAAGAAAGGTTTTAATGAAGAAATAAATAAAATGTAATGTTTTGGAATGGCCCAGTCAAATCCCTGACCTTAATCCAATCGAAATGTTGTGGAAGGACCTGAAAGGTGAGCAGTTAATGTGAAGAAACCCACCAAAATTCCCAGAGTTGAAGCTGTGTTCTGTACGGAGGAATGGGCTAAAATTCCTCCAAGCCAGTGTGCAGGACTGATCAACAGTTACAGCTACAGTTACAGTTACAGTTACAGTTACAGTTACAGTGGGGGGGGGGGGGGGGGAAACCCAGAAACTGAAAGCAAATATTCACATACTTTTGCCACTCACTAGTATGTAATATTGGATAATTTTTCTCAATAAATAAATGGCCAAGTATAATATTTTTGTCTCATTTGTTTAACTGGGTTCTCTTTATCTACTTTTAGGACTTGTGTGAAATCTGATGGTGTTTTAGGTCATATTTAAACAGAAATATAGAAAATTCTAAAGGGTTCACAAACTTTCAAGAACCACTGTAAACAACAATGGCGTACAGGAATTCCAAATAGGATGGCCACAGACCCACCAGCATCAGTCCAACCTCTGGGCTACAGAATAACTTCTGGGTTCTAAGAGCCCAGGTTCGACTGAATGCGTGGAATTTTGCCCAGTTCCTTCCACATTCAAAGGCTTTAGGTTAATTGGCATATCTAATGTTCCCCATTTTGAGTGAGTATGTGGAGACCCTGGAAAATGAGCGAGGGAGTGAGTTATATACATAGGTGACATCTAAGATCTACAACAACGAACACAACCCACCATTAACTGAAGCTGACACAACTGCTGAGTCGAATGGCACATTTGTGTTGACATAAGTCTGTGGTTTGACACTTTCCTCCAGGCTGAACTATGTGAGAGCATCTAGAGGACTGACTTCAGAACTTCTGGTGTATCAGAAGATGGTGACAATAGCTTTCCAGGCAATGTATAACTGAACAAAGACGAGTCTTTTCAAAAGAAGCACTGTGTCAATGTGTCAAAAAATCAGAAGTGATGCACATTTACTCCGGAAAATAAGTTTAGAAAAAAAAAACTTCTGAGAATTATTTTTAATTCAGACACTTTTATTTGTGTAAATTCATAAAGAAAATGTTTTACTATACAACTGTACTGTAACGACACACTTATGAATTACGTAACTTAGTTTAAGGCGTCCAAATCCGATCTTCTCACCAAATCTGATTTTTAAATGTTTGTGTCTGAACGGTTCACGCGCTGAAACTTCACGCATGCGCAAAAGAGTACCGCTTCACGTCTGGAGGTGAACAGTAACGGCACTTCTTTAATGGTCGTGTTGAAAAGAGCACGTTATTCTGTAAATGCCACTTCTTTGGTTTGCGTCCTCAGTACTTCGCATTAAGTTTTTTATTTTCCTTTGACGCTGCAGCCACGTCCGGCCGTTTATTTAGGCATGTCCTCAAACACGGAGCGGCTGTAATATGTGCCTTCTAATTTTGTTTGCACAGAGACATCGCCCCAAATATTTATGAGGTCTGTTACTTCGCTATTCTGTCACTGAAAACCTCCTGCACTTCTCCTCAGAGCGCATTTATGTTAAATGACGAGGTGGAATGACGTAAAAGTCGCATGAAATCGGTTCTCATTCAGGCCGCATGGTGCACATATATCCAATCTAGCACCACATGAAAGTGGCTCAGGTCGGATTTAAAAAGATCAGATTTTATCTTTTGAAATCAATTGGGCCACATTAGGGCAAAAAAAAAAAAAATCAGATTTGGGCCACTTTAGCCTTGTAATGTGAACGTAGCCTAATTCTTACTTATAACACCTAGGCTGCCCAAGGAGGTTGGGTCCCGTATTGAGTCTTGGTCCTCCAAATGTTTCTTCTGTATGATGTTCAGGGAGTTCTTCCTTTCCACTGTCTCTCTAGGCTTGCTCAGTTAGTCCTTTGGGCCTAGATACTACAAAATTGTAAAGCTGCTTTGAGACAATGTAGAATTGTAAAATGTACTATATAAGTAAATCTGACTTTGACTTTGACTTAGTTACTTTTAATTTGGTTGTGGATGTTAATTTCACAATTAAAACTTTACCTTAACCAGATGAACCAATGATTTTAATGCTTTGGCTGCTTGGTGTATATCCTTAGAGGAACCACTGATGTTTGATGGTGACCTGCTTTAAAATAGCTGGTTTGCTTTGGATGTTCTGTCTTCTGCATGTATTAATGCACCACTGTTTGTGTAGTTCAGTTATGAAGTGGAACATGGATATATAGTGTGTTGTGGGGTGTTGTACGTTTTTAAGTTGATGCTTAAACATGTCACATTCGGGGAGCAGAGCGACAAGGGATACAGACGTAAAACCCTGACCAAAAATGTGTTGTACATACTCTACTGGTGACCAAGAATGGATGCACTAGTCAATGACACCACCTGTTCCTGTCAAATATGTCATAGGAATGACAAAATGACTCATGAAGTTACATTCCCCCACAACCTATAGCTTTCATGTGCTTAAACAAAAATGTAACTGTCTATCCAAGAGAACCAATCTTGAAAAAGGTCAGTATCATGCTAGGCCCATGCCACAACTAGTGTCAGACCCTTA
>JAJAGP010006089.1:0-25188 GCA_025084515.1 Ancistrus triradiatus | reverse complement strand
CATGAATGTTAAAGTAGTCTAATAAAATGACAGCAGAGCAAATGGATGAGTACATGGTGAGCAAATCATCAAGTTTAGATGAAACAAGCTGGTTCATGAGGACAATACATTAACAGCAGTAATATATTGGCAGCAGACTTTCAGAGCAAGATACTTAGAGTGGTGTCTGAAAGTTTGAGAACCCTTTACAATAGCTTTAGCTACATTTCTGCATAAATATGACCTAAATATAATCAGATTTCAAGTCCTAAAAGTAGACAAAGAGAACCCAGTGAAACAAATGAGACAAAAATATTATACTTAGTCATTAATTTATTAAGGAAAATGGTCCAGTATTACATATCTGTGAGTGGCAAATGTATGTGAACCATTGCTTTCAATGTCTGGTGTCACCCCCTTTGTGCAGCAATAACTGCAAATGTTTCCAGTAGCTGTCAATCAGTCCTGCACATTGGCTTGGAGGAATTTTAGCCCATTCCTCCATACAGAACAACTTCAACTCTGGGATATTGCTGGGTTTCCTGGATTAAGGTCAGGACTATAAATTGGCTGCTCCATTAACTTTATTCTTATTTAACCAATCTTTGGTAGAACAACTTGTGTGCTTAGGGTCATTGTCTCGCTGCATGATCCACATTCTCTTGAGATTCAGTTCACAGATAGATGTCCTTACATTTTCCTTTAGAATTTGCCCATATAATTCAGAATGCCTTGCTCCATCAGTGATGCCCAGCCATCCTGACACAGATGCTGCATAACAGGTCCATACCATTTACATTTACAGCATTTAGCAGACGCCCTTATCCAGAGCGACTTACAATTGGTACAGTCTTACAATCTAAGCAATTCTGGGTTTGCCTTGCTCAAGGACCCAACAGTGGCAGCTTGGCAGAGGTGGGATTTGAACCCTGGATCTTCTGGTCCAGAGTCCAGTACCTTACCTGCAGGCTACCGCAGTCCCATGATACCACTACCACATTTCACAGATGGGATAAGGTTCTTAGACTGAAAGCAGTGCTGGAATTCTCATTTAAACCAAAGTTCTGATTTGTCTCATCCATCCACATAACACGCTTGTCCACATGACCTTTAGCAAACTGCAGAGGAGCAGCAATGTTCTTTTTGGAGAGCAACCCTGCCGTGCACACCACTGTTGTTCAGAGTTATCCTGATGGTGGATTCATAAACATTAGGCAATGTGAGAGTGGCCTTTAGTTTCATAGAATCTAAATTGGGCGCATTTGTGACTTTGTTATTTTGACTTCTTTTGTGACTATTTCACTCCTTCCTCTCAGGCTGATCTTTGTTGAGCAACCACTCTGGGGGAGGGTAAAAATGGTCTTGAATTCCCTCCATTTGTATACAATCTCTCTGACTGTAGACAAACCCTTTAGAGAAGGTTTTATAACCTCTTCCATCCCGACAAACATTAACAAATCCTCAGAAAGATCCTTTGCTTGTGGCATGATACCCTGCCGTAAACAAGTTTACTGAAGATCACATTCTGTTAGAACCGTGACATCTGCCTGATTGTCATCCCATTGAATGAAAACACCTCTAACTGTACTTTCAAATTATTAATAATCCTGAAGGTTCATATGGTTTTGTCACTCAGGTCTAATATTGGATAATTTCCAATAAATAAGTGATATTTTTGTCTCATTTGCTTAATTGAGATCTCTTAAACTACTTTTAGGACTTGTGAAAATCTGATTTGGGTCATATCAGATTAGGTCAGACCAGCAGCGAAGGTCAGCGAAGGATTTGAGACGCAAAGAGGATGAAGAAATCTGTAGTTAATTCCATGGGCATTTGCACTGATCCATTGAGGCCACCTATGGGACCAAATAATGAGAACAGTAATGCCTGGTGTAGGGTGAGATGATGGGAAACGAGAAAACGTGAATTTATTTTGGTTGGTGGCTACTGCTAATTGAGCAACAGAAGTTGTATATCCAAGGATGCAGACATGCATGTATGTTTAACCTGTTATGTTGGTTAAAAATTTTGCAAAAATCATTGGAGAAAAACAAAGCCTAGTTAGCAGTGGTGAAGCGAAGAGAAATAAACGCAAATGAACACCTGAATACCCCATGATGGCCTTTCTTTATAGATTTGAATCGTATAATCAAGAGAAAGTCTGTGCCAAACAGCAGACCATATAAGCCTTTAGTAATGCAACCATGTTAGACAAAACCACTCTTTTCTCACAAGTGAGCATATGGATAGTGGATAAGCTCCCTAACAGAAAATGTTATCTGACATGACAACCAAGCGTGGGTGAAAACTCATGGGACCTGCAGTCACTGAAGGTACAAGAAGAGGGGGAAAGGGCTCTGGCGACACAGGCAACAGGTGGCATATGTCCAAATTACAAAGCAAATAAAAAGCAATCCCAGAGAAAAAAATAAGAAATGGAAGGTACAATGATAATAAAAAAACCACAGATCAGTTACTAGGTTGCGAAAAGGACAGAGGAGAGGGGCAAACAAACTGATGAGTGACCAAAAAACAAACATGAAGCAAAGGAGTAAGCCATGGAGGGAAAAAAAAGGAAAAATAATCAACTGATAGAAAGGGCCAAAGGGGAGAGAAACAAAGGCTAATAGAAGTAATAAACAAAGGAGTAACCCTGGAAAGAGGCAAACAGCGAAATGCACATACAGTGTGCTTGGAAGTTTGTGAACCCTTTATGACCTAAAACATCATGATTTTTCACACTTAAAAGTCCTAAAAGTAGATAAAGAGAACCCAGTTAAACAAATGAGACAAAAATATTATATATATATAAATCTGATGATGTTTAGGTCATATTTATGCAGACATATAGAAAATTCTAAAGGGTTTGCAAACTTTTAAACACCACTGTAATACAAGAGATGGCAGTGAGATCCCTGGTTCGATCCTGACCCAGAACTCCGCCTATGTGGAGTTTGCACATCCTCCCTGTGTCCACATGGGTTTACTCCAGGTGCTCTAGTTTCCTCCCACATTCCAAAGGCATGCATTCGGTTAACGGGGCGCTCTAAATTGGCCCTAGTGTGTTGATGTAACCTTTTATCTGTCATGAATATAGCCATTGATGCTGATAGAATATTAAATGCAATATTAAATATAACTAATAAACAAACAAGCAGTACAAGAGATGCACATAGTGAAAGTGGTCACATGTTCAGGACCAAGTTCAATTTATTTATAAAGCACATTTAACAATAGACAATGCCTCAACACAGCTTTACAAAGTCAAATCCAGATCCCAAATGAGCAGCCACAGGTTACACTTGTTAGATTACACTACATTTCAGTTGTCTTGATGATCTTCATGCTTCTTTTAATCTAGTTGTGTGTATGAGTTCTGTTAGTATTGAACTACTGAATTTTGTCACTATGTTACATTTGCATCTGTATATTTGCATAAAACTTTATTCGCAACGCAATGTTTTTGAATTGAAATGTAGCACCAGGTCTGATCTTGACTTGAAGAGCATCCATTTCACTGTGAACTGTGGCCTTTTAAAGTGAACTGTAGCCTTTTAAAGTCTTCAAACACTCAGTGGGAGGTAAAGCCGGAGGTCTGAGGCCTATATGAATCATCCCTGACCCAAACTAAACATTCCCGAGTGACTTTAGGCTTTATACAAACACACTCACTCACATACACACTCTTGGTGTGGTGTTTATCTCTTAGCTATGGCTGTGGTATGGCAGGACGTCTCTAACTGATTCTCTGACAGCTTAGGCATGGATGTGCCAGTTTGGCATCATGAAGTTTAGCAGAAAATCATGTTTCATGATTTGGACATATACTGTATATTGTCAATTAAATATCCCAGACATACCGAGATCTGTTCGTACGTCAGTGCACTTGACAGATGGCTGCAATTGGAGTGATTAGGGATGGTTCATGGACATATGATCAATTTTTCTTCTCCTCTTCCACCAGCTTTAAAAATGAATCAAAAGGTTTGCTCTCGGCGTAAGTGGCGCACGGATTTGATGCTTTATGCATTGCAGATCCTTTCAGCTGTTCAAAAAAGGCAAAGCAGAGATAAAGGGCAAAGAGTTTCTCATTCATATTTATGTCTTGTTTGTTAGGAAGTGCGATATGACACTCTTATTGCAAGCTGTTGTTTGGTTGTCGATGAAAGAGCTTACAAAGCTGTTCATTACGTGCACGGTTTTGTCCAGGCCAAATTACTTTTCCGCTTCTTGTCCGCACTTCATTATGAAGGACGTGTCTTTCTGTAAGCACAATGCAGGCTTATGTTTAATGCAAATGAGATGTGACCACAGCTTGGACCCTAGGACCCTCAAAGACTTTAACCAGACAAATTTACTAAAATAAGAAACTAACTAAACATATGTTAATACTCCATATTGTTTATTTATTCAATAACAGTTCCAGAGACCAGGTTCAATCCTACCTAGCTGATTCAACTCAGTTTATTCAAAGACACTTTCACACCAGAGGAGCTTTTTCATGGTTCTTAGAATTGTGAAAATTGCTTTTAAAAATTTCAATAATTTTCTCAAGCATTTGCTGACAAACTGGAGATCCTGGATGTAGGTACCAAAATCATGATTCCAATTACCTTTTGACATCACCTGTCAATTATTTAGTTTTTTAATTCATTACTTGCCATAAATTATCCCTGTCCCAACTTTATTTGGAATGTGATGAAGGCCTGAAATGCAGGAATGGATGTTTATTAATGAATTAAATGAAGTTGACCAAACAAAACATTAAATATCTTGGGTTCATACTGTCTGCAATGAAATAAAAGTCAAAGTAAATGTAAGGAATTACCTCCAATAAAGATTAATGGATCCTCAAAAGTGTAGGATAGTGGTGGGAAAAAACTCAATAAATAATAAAGTGTATAGGGACTTTTTTTATCTCCTACTTCAAGACAGGATCTTTTCTTAGCAAATAGGAATCCTGAGTGATGTAAGAGTAGCTCGAATGGTCCAGATGTAGTGACGCAAGTGTATAGTGATTGGTCTAGACACAAGTGCCTTGTTTTGGGAAACTGGCACTTTTAAATATACTTTTGCACTGGCAGTGAAGTTCAGGTTTTACTGAGCCTATATGCTGTAGAGGGGATATAATTCTATTTTGAGTCATGCTGCCACAGAGTTCCTACTGCCAGTGCGAATGCAAACCAAAAAAAAAATCCCTGGAATGAACATAACTCATAGCTCATAGTTCATATTGGGTAGTACCTAGAACTTTTTTGGTGCAGAAGAAACTATAGAGCACTTTTAGCAATAGAAGCTCCTGAGGTAATAACCAGCTGCTAAAAACAGCACTTTCCGAGGACCTGGGTTCAAAATCCTGGGCTTGGCTTGCAAGGTGAAGGTCATGTGGTGTGATTATGGAACTCTACGATGGACTGTCCAGGGGGTACCTCTGCCTGCACCCAGTGAATAGGCACCCGTGACGCTGACCAGGATAAGTGGGTGCTTTGCTTTTAACCAGGGATGAAAGTAGGTTTAAATTCCTGCTGGTAGTACTAACCTTCATCAATTCATTTTGTTCATCACCCCTCGGCTTCAAAATGTACAACCTCTTAATAAAATATATTACTAAAATAATTAAAGAATACAATATCAAGCTCCTGTGCACACATGCATAACCTGTCCAGTACATATGTCATACATAGGATAACCCTGAACTGTCCTCTCTCTCCTGGCTCTCATTCTCTTGAGCTTTAACCAGGATTGCCTCAACAGGATTACGTGATACTTTAAGACTAATGAGTGAGTTATGAATATACTCTCTCGCACAGGTGGCTTTGATTTACAGGAGCTGCAGAGATGATGCTGGCTGTAAATTTCCTGCTGTGGTTTGTCAGCGCAATATTATTCTGCAGATTCTCCCATGGCTTCTGCTTGATAAGCAGTTTTTGTTCACACTCGGGAAACACACTGGCATCTAAATCTGGAGCCGCAACATGCACTGTCATCATAAATTTCATTACAAATACAGACAGTTCTCTTTTTAGTTTGGTCAGTGGTATTTTCATTGAAGGAGATCTCACCAGCGTTGCATCACAGTAGAAAGCTTACTTCAGAGACACTATATAAGGCAGGTTTGTCACATCACCCTAGTATGACCATTTCCATTTACAGCATTTAGCAGATGATCTTATCCGCAGTGGCTTACATTAGAATTGAGCTGTTAGAGGTTAGGGGTCTTGCTGAAGGGTTAATGTGGTACAGTATCCTTTAGCCTATTGGTCAATAGATCAATACCTTAACCGCTGAGCTGTCAGTGCTTGATCAGTGTCGATGATACTACCATGTGAGTCAATGACCAGAGGTCGATCATCACCTAACTAAGATCATATTGTAGTCCCTATCCATTGAATGATGTGGTCAGCCTTAGCAAACTCAGACAAACCACAAGTAGAGAGGATTGTTTGATCTGCTGACACAGGTCCAGACACAGGTGGCACCGTCAATACACACTCCTATCTCTGCCCAGACCATTTCCAGGTGCTTAGTTTTGACAGCCAGCCACCGTCATCTTTGTTTGCAGTGGTGTCATGAATGAGAAACCTGGACTGCTATGGACTGGAACCGTATTAGTGCTGAATCCAGGTTCTGTTTTGGATCCGACGACGGTAAGTAATGGAGTCTGGTAATGACAATAGCCTTTAGCAGTTTCTGTAGTCAGAAAGTGATGTGTATTCTTCTGATGTTGTGCAATAGAAATCTCCTAGATCTGGTGGATGATGGAATGTGGTCAGAGAATCAAGATTTGTCAGAGCAAGATTCTTTGCTGTGTGGGCAAGACAGATAATAAGGCTTTATATATAATTTCAAGCCCCCTGACCCTCCCACTCTGACACAAGAACACATCTTTTGTTTGAAAACTCTACTAGATTTTTTTTAACATTGTAATTTATACAAAACTGCAACATATTTTTGACAAATCACCTTTATAGTGGAATTATTACAAGTGACATGCATTATGTATCTTACATTTTCCTGAGATTTTTCTAGCTCAAACATGCCTTATTCATTCACTTTAATTAGCAAGAAGTTTGGCAACTGCTTTGTAGGTAGTGGGAGGCCTGCTGGGTGGTATTAGTTGAAATCTTTCGGGTTGACCCAGGTGCTTCTTTCACCAGAAAGGAGGACACTAACGCCCTCCATCATATCCGCCATCCGTCATATCACTTATTAGTGGCTCCTATATCACTTAGATGTTTAACTTGACTAAACCTTCTAATTAACGTCTACTGCATATGGTCTTGTATCACATATTATGCATCAACTCGCAGTCGATGTGTGTAAAACATACTGTAGCAGCCTATTAGGTTAAATAGTGAAGTATGAGAGAAAGACTAGAGATAAGAATAGATAGGCTGCATGGTAATTGTTGTTATCTGTCAGTAAGGCTAGATTAAAGTGTTACATGAATGATCTTATCACTACTGAAGACGAATTACATTTTACAAAGATATCTTGGTAAATCAGTCAAAGTCCTAGTTAAAGTAACATCGAGAAAACAATCTTTTTTCCTTGTCACAGGCAGAATTAAGTGCTGGACCTCAAGAATCTATTAATGTTCACTATTATGTGGTGTACAAAGAGAAAATAAATACAGTGGTGCTTGAAAGTTGGCAAACCCTTTAGAATTTCCTATATTTCAGGATATATTACAATTATTTGTTTTCAATCAGTGGGATGTTGATCATCTATGAATAAGTGTCCTGTTGTTTTCAAAGAACAGAGGTCTTTCAAAGTCTGATTTCCACAAACATGTCTCAAACATGACCAAATGAGATTTCTGAGAACCTCAGAAAAAGAAAAAAAACTGATGATGCTCGTCAGGTTATAAAAGATTGCAAAACCATCTCTAAAGTGTTTGGGCTCCACCAATCCACAATCAGACAGATTGTGTACAAATTGAGGAAATTCAATACCATTGCTACCTTCCCCAGGAGCAAGGCATGTAAAGTAATAGTCTGTGAGGTCACAAAGGATACCAAGGTATCTTCTAAGCAACTAAAGGCCTCTCACATTGCCTAGTGTTAAAAGTCATGATTCCATCATCAGGAAAGCATTGAGCAACAATGGATTGCATGACAGGGTTGCAAGTAGAGAAGCACTGCTGTCCAGAAAATAACATGCTGCCCATCACATGGGATGTGGACAATCCAGAAGGCTACTGGAAAAATGTTTTGTGCACAGATGAGACCAAAATAAAACTATTGGGGTTAAATGGAAAGTGTTATATCTGGAGAAAGAAAAACATTGCATTCCAACATAAGTACCTTATCCCATCGATGAAACATGGTGGTGGTAGTATCATGGTTTAACCCTATTTTTCAGCATCTGGGCCAGGGCAGCTTGTCATGATTGATGGAACAATGAATTCTTAATTATACCAACAAATTCTAAAGGGAAATATCTGTCTGTGAACAGAATTACAAAAGAACATTGGTCATGCAGGAAGACAACAAACCTAAACAAACATTATTCTTCCAAAGTATGACTACCAAAGAATTAATGATTTGGAATGGCCAAGTCAATTTCCCGACCTTAATCTAACAGAAACATTGTGGAAGCAGTTCATGTGAGGAAACCCACTAACATTCCAGAGATGAAGCTGTTCTGCATCTATGAATGGGATAAAATTCCTCCAAACTGAGATGCAAGACTGATCAACAGTTACCAGAAATGGGATTCTGACAATTCCCAGGCTGAGGACCATGCACTTGGGGTTTGTCCCATTCAATAAGAGCATTCAGGGTACTCAGATGACTTGGACAAAATAGAGCAGGTGTTTGAGAGGCTATCTCCTTTTTACTCTGTAGTTTAGTGCTAGACTCCAATGCTCATGTTAGGAATGATGGTGATACCTGGAGGGGTGTGATTGTGAGGAATGGCTTTCCTAAGTTGAGTAGTGAAATGCTGTAGTGAAATGTTATTAGACTTCTGTGAGAGTCACAGATCCAATAGCAAATACCATGTTTGAACACAATGCTGCTCCTTGGGCAAAAGGTCAATGATCTATTTTGTGATTGTGTTGTCTGACTTGAGGCCATGTGTTCTGGACACTTAGGTTTAAAGAAGGACAGAGTTTTCAACTAATCACTTGGTGGTGAATTGGATTTCTCTTATGGGCCTTTGGCCAGATGTTCTTGGTAAGCCCAGGAAACCTCAGTGTGAGATGAATTTAACTTTCCTCTAAAACAAGTTCTCCTTTGTGCTGAGTGAAGTCAAGGACAGGGCAGGGGAGGGAGAGTGTTAACCTCTACTCGATATTGTTGAATGCTGAAAAGAACACTTTCAGAACGGAAAAATTCACTGAGAACAGTGGATGTGTTTTATTTTGATTACTAAATTAGGATTTTGTTGTTTCCAGGCAAAGACTTGACATGTGATTGTAAGGCTGCATCATGTAAGGCTGTAGTAGTACACTTGCAGCTCAGCGAAGGAAGCAATAACAGAATGTGATTGGTGAGGACTGGTCAGAGAGAACCAACGTTTTATACAGAGGTAAATGCTGATACTAGTGCAAACAGGCAATCAGGGACTCCAGCAGCTCTAGCTATTACAGAATAACTAATAGAGAGAAAGTGACACATACATGATGGCACACCAATCCAAGATCAAAGCAGCTGATGCAATATTTGGGCCATGCATGATCACTGCACAGAGCAGTTTGCTTGGGGAAGACTTCTATATGTCCCATTCAGTATACACAATGCCACCATTAGATTTATTCATTGGTATAATGACCATATATAATTATTTCTCAGTCTATTTATTACAATACAATCAGAAAATACAGGAAATGTGTAATAAAGAAATTTGGAAAAAGCAGCTTCTATAGGCAACAGTGGCAAATATTTATCTTGACCTCCTTTAACACTTAGCAGCACCTAACACTTAGATGCTGGCAATAGCAGCATCTGGCAGCTTCATCTGGATGCCAAGTTGATGCCAATGTTGATCAGGAATGGTCTTTTTGGAAGGGTAGAAGCCAAGAAACCTGTTCAGAATGGGAACAGGATGAAATGCTCACAAAGATTGGAATTAAGACCTGCAGAAAAGAGTATTATGAAGTGACAAAGTTTGAAATGTGCATTCGTCACTCCAGTGACTGTGCTTGCCTCTCCAGTATAGACACAATAGCAGAGTGCTTCTTCCTTAAATAATTCTTACATAGTATGGAACTTTGTTTTGGGTCATTGTCCTGAGGTAGGAGGCAATTGCCTCCAATCAAACACCGTCCACAGGGTATTGCAAACAGACTGATAGCCCTCCTTGTTCACAATCATTTTAGTCTGTACATATTGTCCACCTTACCACCACCAAAGCACCCCAGACCATCAAAATGCTCCAATAATCTTGATAGATGGCATCAAGCGCTCCTCCAGCATCTTTTTATTTGGTCTGTGATCCAAAAACCTTATTCTCCTCCTTCTTCTTTATATTTTCAAGTATGAAAAAGAAAAAAAACTTTAAAACAAACATCAGAAGCTGTACAATATTTTGTTAAAAAGTTAGGCATTTCAGTGACCTTGAGCTATCATGGAGTGTGTTTACATGAATTTAATAATATGATAAACGTAGAAAATCAGATTTTGTTAGTAATCTGATCAACGAGTTTACATGCACTTCAGTAATCAGATAATGGGAAACCTCCGGGTTTACAGGACTCAGAAAATAATTGCATTTCTACCTCATACCAATAATCTCACAGGAATATGTGATGTAAGCTTCAAACTTTAATAACAAATAATTAAATTCTTCTTTTTCTTGATTATATACTGTGTTTCAGAGTCCTGACAAAGTGTTCAGCCGTTAGCCATTTTGCTGTGTTATTTCTGTGGCATGTTTAATTCCGGAGTTGCCAGATCTCATGGAAACATACGCCACATGGAAAAAGAGCCCAAATAAAGCCAAGTCTTTAGAATAAGCAGACCTGGCAACCATCATTGATAGACTTGAGCGCAATGCACAGACTGAGATAATTGATTGACATCAGGTAACTGGCATACATGCTATAAGAAATCCAATTAAAATCCAGCTCTCTTTGTCGGATTTCTTAATCTGATTTCTAGATGGATACATGACCACTAATAATCAGATAACTGCAGAAATCTGACTATGGTTGGATTATGAAGTACATGTAATTGCACTCGGTGTATTTCTTAGACTTAGGGCTCTAATTTACTCTACTGGTGTACATGGGCACATTCAGACACAGTCTGGTATTACAGGCTTGTAGTTTCAACATAAGGTTTCTTCCCAGCAACTAGTAGAATTCTCTCAACTAAACTAAGTTCTCCCCTTAAATACCCATAGCCCCGCCCACTGGACTAAACTGAAACCGACTAGGGTAATCAGATCACATACATAACATAATCATCAGGGTAACAAAATGAAGGGATGACCCACTCTGTCATTCCTAAAGGGAAACAATTAAGTGAATGTTCACTTAGTCTTTATGTAAAGAAATTCCATAGCTCAAAGACATTATTTAATTATCTAAGCAATGTTCATGACTGTTAATGATGTGACAGACCAGCTTGCATTATCACAGAGATATAACATTTCATTTTTCATTTACATCATTTCAGAGACACCCTTAGACAACCTTACAATCGATACAGTCTTACAATCCAAGCAATTGTGTTTTAATGGCCTTGCTGAAGGAGCCAACAATGGGAGAGGTAGGATTTGAACCCTGGACCTTCTGGTCTATAGCCCAGTACCTTAACCGCTAGGCTACCACAGTCCCCATTTTCCTTTACAACTCTACCTAGAACTCCAGCATCCCGGAGATGCCTCTTCACTGCTGATGAACACTGGCATTTTGCAGGTACCATTTAATGAAGTTGCCCTCAGGACCTGTGAGATGTTTGTTTCAAACACTACAACCGTCTTGTCCTTTTCTGTGAAGGGAGAAGTACACAGCATTATATGAGATCTTCAGTTTATTGCCAATTTCTCACTTGAAATAGCCCTCATTTCTCAAAACAAGAAAAGATTGATTGAGGAAGTTTCTGGCCATTTTGAGCCCACATTTGATGATGCCCCAGATACTCAACAAATTTAAAGAAGGCCTGTTGTATCACTTCTTTATTCAGCACAACAGTTTTCAGCTGTGCTAACATGATTGCAGTAATGACAAACTTGGATTAGCAAACATAATTCGCAATGAAACACAACTGATGGTTGCTGATAATGGGCGTCTGTATACCTATGTAGATATTCCATAAAAAATCAGCCATGCCGCGCTACAATAGTCATTTATAACATCAACAGTGTCTACACTGTATTCCAGATATAATTTTATGTTATTTTAATGGACACAAAACCAAGGAAATTTGTAAGTGACTCCAAACCACTGAATGTATAATTTCAAAAGAGGATTACTGACAAGATTGATTTAGTTTATTTAGTTTTGAAATAAATCCAAGCAGTCCAGCTAATATCACCCTCAATATATCGAAACATAATCATTCTGTTTTGTTACAATCAAAGTAGTTGTATGGTCTCCGGCACACTCATATAATATGATTTTTTTTCCCCTCTAATGTCCTCTTCTGTCATCTCCTCCTGTATCCAGCTGAATATCTGATGAGCTTTTCTGTGTTTGTTCCATTACTTCGCAGCTGCCCACACTGCATCTAATAATCATAAGTACCAAAATCCCTCAAGTGTATAAGCCCATGAGGATCTCACAAGTGAAATCAGCATCATCTAGGGCCAATATAATCAAAACAAACCTTAATAGCCAGAGAGGTATAGGAAATAGTCAAATTGGTTGGAGATTAAATGAGCTTCTCTCCCTCCTCTCAGGGGGTGATTGTGTTGTCTCTGTCCTCTGAGCTTTGTGCCTCTCAGCTTGCTTCTTAATCAGCTGGACTATCAGCTCAGACTGTGAATGAGCTCCTGATGGGCTTTTCATCTTGTTCAGTAAGGATCACATAGCAAGCCCATCATTTTATGTTAGAGTCCCACTGCAAGTGCATCATACACACACAAATACAATAGATAACCAGTACTAGAACATGTATATTTGGGATGGTTTGTGAAAGATTGGGTTGGAAAACCCTGCTCTGGGAACAAGTCATGTCTCGATTTATATCACATTTAAATTCTATACAGAGGTGCTTCTGTGGTTAACTCCTGGGAACTACTGGGAAGGTTGCGTGTTTAAATTCTCACACTGTCAGACTGCTTTACCCTTGGTTGCTCAGATCAATGATTAGTTGTTCCCAAAAAGGGCATCTGCTAAAATCTGTAAACTTAACTGGACGATTGTGATCAGAAGCACACACGCTGAACAAAACTTGAGTATGTCCAGGCAGCTCTTGCCCACGTCTGTTTCATGGCTATTTTTGATGAGAGGAGAGTTTGGCGACTTAACGAGGTTACAAAAAACTAGTCAAAGTGACATTCATACCTGACGTTGACATACTGTGTGTTACTGAGCAGCCTGTGTGGTTGTACAATCACATTAATAATGTACATTGTACATTGTTGGGTTCAAATAATACCGAAAAATACACACATTTTTTAAGGTTATTCAGGCTACTACGTATGCGCATCCCGCCACTACAAAGGGGCCAAGACTTGCCGGCCCCCTCTCCAACACATTTACTAATATGCCAATTGGTTCTTTCTAATGACGGGGTGGGGCTTCCATACTCCACTCCCATCCAATCTGTTCTGTGCCCATAGATTTTGCCATTTATCCTTCATATTAGCTTTAATAATGCTTTTAGTATCTTCTTTACTGCATTGTATATTAATCTCTATATTATTCTTTCCTGCCGATTTCCTATAGTGACAGCTTGCAATCGGTAGTTCCAGTAATCATCTACCAAGCCTTGATCTCTGGCGTATTCCAGGTTATTTACGAAACGAGCAGAAATTTCAGAAGCAAAAAACAAAAATGCGCAGCCGCGTTGGAAGCATGTCCTTGTTTTCGCTCGGTTTTCTTGATTTTGCATGCTCGTTGTGCCTGACCTGCTCGAATTTGTAAAGATAGTGATCTCACTCCATAAAATCCATCCTGCCATCACAGGTGGTGAGAGATGAGGTTGGCAAGATAACAGGGAGCAAGATAACGAGGTTAGACAGTACATATTTTTCAACCTAACCTCTATTCCCCATATCTGTATGGCTTGACTGATTACCACAGACACTTACAACATGTTCTAATGTACTGAGAAAAACACTGTATAGTCAAAACCTAGTCCAAAATCTAGGGGAATGTATGTATTATATATAATCTATAAAGCTCTGAAACTGTATTTTCCATTCAGTTCTTCTGAGGGAAGACTTTGTGGTCATAGCTTACCAATTCCAGTTACTTTGTATAGCATGTCCACTAAACTGTTTGAAAAGTTGGATAAAACTACTTATGACCAGGCATTGGTCAGATGTTTTCTCTTGCCTAACTCTGTAACAGTTGTATTGCTAAATGTTTGTAAAATATAGTATAGCATTGTACAGTATTAAATTATTTTGATACAGTATTGACTCTGAGCGTGAAATGGTTGTTGGTGTTAGAACTGGTGGTTGGAGTATTTCAGAAACTGCTAGATGTTTAAGCACATCCATCTCTAGGGTTTGCAGAGGATGGTCTAAAAAAGAGAAAATATCCAGTGGTAGTTGTTTGGGTGCAAATGCCTGGTTGATGCCAGAAGTCATAGGATAATGGCTGGTTCCATGACAAAGTTCCATGTAAGGTTCCATGTAAAAACAACCCAAATAACCAGGTATGCAAAATAGCATCTCTGATTGCACCAGTCAAACTTTGAAGCAGATGGTCTACAGCAACAGAAGACTAAATATTGTTGCTGACCATGTCCATCCCTCTATGACCAGTGTAGCCATCGTCTGATGGCTACTTCCAACAGGATAACACTTCATGTCACAAAGCTCAAATCATCTCAAACTTTCTTGAACATGGCAATGAGTTCACTGACTCAAATGAACTCCACAGTCATCAGAACCCAATCCAATAGAGCAGCCTTATGATGTGGTGGAACAGGAGATTGACATCATAGATGTGCAGCCAACAAATCTGCAGGAACTGCATGATGCTAACATGTTGATATGGACCAAAATCTAAGAGGAATATTTTTAGCACCTTGTGACTGTGACCCTAAATAGGAGGAATGAGTAATACCAAATGAAATCCCTGCTTTCACACCACATCACTTATAAAACACCAACACTAATGATTTCATGGATTAATCGGAGGTTCCGAAATGTTTGTCTCAATTGAAATCTGCACTCAAAAGACATTGTTGCTTATGGATTGCTCTCGTCTTTCCCCTCACCTTGCTTGTTTATCCATGTGTGCATCTGAGTCTATAATCCATGAGTCATTAAAACCCTTTAGCTACAGCATAAGTGATTGCTTTATCACTACACAGGAAGACCATTTTCTATACAACTTCATTAAAATGCAGTAATGAAATGCTTACCAAATGTCTATTCTATTCATTCATCTTGATGAAATTCAACACTTTAGTGAATCAAATGTCCAGCTTTGTTAATTAAACTCAAACTCCTTCTAATGAACAGCAAAATCTATGTTCAAAATCTGCTTTGAAGCTCCCAACACACAGCTAATAGACATTCACTGATGCCTGTGCATCTCTGGTTGTCTATGGTGAGCATATAGATTGAAAGTAAAGGACAAAATATTAATGCTCATTGAAAAAACAGCTTTTAATGCCTCATTTTGAGCAATTTAGGGACATGTACTTCCCCATTTTAAAAACCACCAGCCAGCACTGAGCTACAGGTATCTGCCATTTAATGAGTGAATTACATTCTATAAAACAGGATGTTGACCGAACATAACCACAGTCACATAATCTTTTTCTGCTACTGTAATGTAAATATGAAATGTGTCTCAGATACCACTGAAAACACGAGTTGAACGCTTCCTTCTATGAGGCATCCTTAATGCCACTGCATTTGTAATTATGGAAATTCTGAATACTTATAGATACTACAATAATGTACTGTTTTAACATTGTGTAGGGGAAAGCCTAGAGTGATAAGCTCTGGGAATGTAGTGAGGAAAAGCCATAGTCACGGTCATGTTTTAAGCATGTTGAAGGTAGGCTACGCAGTACAGTATATATTAAACTCCTCTGTTTTTACCATAAACTCACCTTACAATGACTTTGTCGTTACATATCACCATCGTAAATGAGGGAGCACCTGTATAGGTTAGAGAATATACTGGTAGTAAGGGGACAAACAAAGAAGCACTACTTATAATTGGACAGGCACATACATTTACAAAACGCTATTTACAGCTTGTTACAAATAAGTAGAGGAAAGTCATACACACAAACACAAGTAACTTGCACAGAAAAGTATCTAAACACATCAGCCCAGGATGAACAGTTTCTAGTCCAAACATGAGCTATTGAGCACATTACACACGCACACAAATGACTTCTACATTTGAACTCTTACTCCTACCTCTGCTCATGGATCTGCAGCGTTGATTGTCTGTTGTGGTGACCAGCTGTTACGGCCACAATGTCTGGAGTTAAAAGACAATTTTTTATTTCCAATTATAATTTATATTATAAAAGTTTTGGACTCCATCAATCCACAGTTAGACAGATTGTGTACAAGTGGAGGAAATTCAAGACCATTGTTACCCTCCACAGGAGTGGCCAACCAATAAAGATCACTCTAAGAACAAGGCGTGTAATAGTTGGCGAGATCACAAAAAAACCCAGGGTAACTTCTAAGCAACTGAAGGCCTCTCTCACATTGGCTAATGTTAATGTTCATGCGTCCACCATCAGAAGAACACTGAACAACAATGGTGTGCATGGCAGGGTTGCATGGAGAAAGCCACTGCTCTCCAAAAAGAACATTGCTGCTCGTCTGCAGTTTGCTAAAGATCATGTGGACAAGCTAGAAGGCTACTGGAAGAATGTTTTGTGGATGGATGACACCAAAATAGATCTTTTTGGTTTAAAAGAAAAGCATTATGAATGGAGAAAAAAACACTGCATTCCAGCATAAGAACCTTATCCCATCTGTGAAACATGGTGGTGGTAGTATCATGGTTTGGGCCTGTTTTGCTGCATCTGGGCCAGGACGGCTTGCCATCATTGATGGAACAATGAATTCTGAATTATATCAGAGAATTCTAAAGGAAAATGTCAGGACATCTATCCAAGAACTGAATCTCAAGAGAAGGTGGCTCATGCAGCAAGACAACGGCCCTAAGCACACAAGTCGTTCTACCAGAGAATGGTTAAATAAGAATAAAGTTAATGTTTTTTAATGGCCAAGTCAAAGTCCTTATTCTAATCACCAGAAACTGAAAGCAAAGGTTCACATACTTTTGCCCCTCACTAATATGTAATATTGGATCATTTTCCTCAATAAATAAATGACTAAGTATAATTTTTTCTCTGATTTGTTTAACTGGGTTCTCTTTATCTACTTTTAGGACTTATGTGAAAATCTGCTGATGATTTAGATAATATTTATGCAGAAATATAGAACATTCTAAAGGGTTCACAAACTTTCAAGCACCACTGAAGGTCCCTTAAGAATTATATTCAGCCATGCAGAAATGTCTGAGACAGAACAAAAAGCACATCACTGCTACACGGCGGAAAGGTCTGAGGTTTAGGTAAACAATCATTAGACTCTGCAATTGATAGAGATCATTAATAGTGCCAAATCTAGACAGCTTCTTTTGCAAGTGCTATTCTCTTAAGGTATAAATTAGTACTAGGCTTACAGAGTCAACAAAAAGAACATCAATACCATCAGTGGGTGTGAATAAGCAATCAAACATGATGAGATCAAAGTGGGTGTCAGATTGAAATCTTCCACAAACACACAATATCTATATTTTTAACTTTGATGATATAATTTCACTTATACCTAACCTGAATAAATATTGTATATTTTGAATGGGAACCAGTGGAAAGGAAGGACTACCAGGGAGGGGCTTTTCATACCGTTAATGTACCCAAAACTTTGAAAAAAAAAAACAGTAGTAAGGTTCAGTGTGTAGTGCACAATAGAACCTGACTAATTAATTGCTGTGTGGATATTTTGGCCGATGTGAGCTAACTGCAGAAAAATAGGTATTGGTGTTTATAATGGCAAATAAATTATTATGGAAACCTTGGAACTTTATGTTGTCACTCTAGTCTGTCCAACAGGCAAGCACACTTTTTACTGTACTGGCTTGGAAGCATGCTAAACCACATCAAGGGTCAAGTCCACTTTGTTTTAACTGAGAGCAATTATATATTCTCTCAGTTAAAGTGCAAATCTATAAAGTGGCTTCTGCTTCTTTTACTGGGCCTGTAGGAGCTATAATAATAATAGGATAATGGTAGTGTTATAGTATTCGAGTCCGGTCTCGACCTCATTTCTCATTTGGACTCAGTCTTGTCTCAGGGTAAGGTGGACTTGGAAATTGTTGTCAAGACCAGCGAAGTCCCATGTGTCTGTCTGAGGTAGCTAATTATAAACTGCAAGTTTTTCAGTTGTTATTGAATACACTGCACAACCATTTTTTTTAAAAGTCTTGCTTCCTGAAAAGTTTTAGGTGATTGTGACAGGTACCTTTAGGGTATGCACAAATATAGGTTTTGTTTTACTGCATCATGTAGGAACTCTAAGAAATAGACATTTATATGTTTACCTATTTAATCACGTTTATGTTCCGCATGAGCCATTAAGTTCAACAGAATTAAAAATGTTTTGCTCCTGATTTTCTTATCATGATGTCGGCTTCTAAACATAGAAATTTTTGTACCTGGTGACAGCAGACACCATCCCTGCAGCCTGGAACCCAGCAACTCAGCTTTTGCTTTTGACAGACCCAAATCTCTGACCAAATCATTCAATTCTGATGTAGATCACCTGATGAGCAAGGTTCAAAATCTGGGTCAGTGTCACTGTCAGTTCCCTGCACTGGAGTTTCTTCATCTGGTTCGTGTAAGGTCCAATCCTCAGAATTGGGAGACTGCCGTCATGTGGCACAGGTCTCATTGCTGAAGGCAGATTAGGATATTCAATTGACTTCTTGTTTTTGGCAGAGAAACCAGATACATTAGTCAAACAAAAATAACAGTCTGTCACATGGTCTTTTTGTTCTCGCCAGATCATCGGAACAGCAAACGGCATACTCTTACGAGTGCCTCTGAGCCAGGCTCTTAGATTGACAGCGCATGTTGTGCAGCAAATGTGAGGCGCCCATTCCTTGTCTTGGTCACCAGTTTTGCAGCCGAAATACAGATGATAAGCTTCCTTCACAAGAGCAGTTATAGAACGTCTCTGAGACGCAAGTGTATATTCGCCACAGATATAGCAGGATGTGTCGCGGCTGTTACGACATTGACAAGACATATTGCCAAACAGCAAAATGGCTATAGCATTAAATTTATCTACTGTTATATTGATACAGACACTGTACTTTACTAGAATGATGCACACATACACACTAGCTTTCTGTATTAACCAAATGAGCAGGATCGGTTTATGCAAGCCACCTTTATAGCATGCTGAGAAAGCACCAAGCTCGTTCTGACTTGCCCAGGCATGCCCAAGATGTCATATTTCCACAGAAAAGCTTCCAACCTGGTCTGATACATGCCTGGACATGCCTGGACATGCCCAAGCTGCACAAACAATGCAGACAATAAAAATGTAAGCAAAAATGATGATAAAACTGAAGATTTTTCTTAAACGGTACGTGATACGTAAATTTTGATGTGATATTCGTGATCAGCACCCAAAAATCTATAAGAAACACTTAACAGTGTTCAAGAAGCAAAAAATTTGTTGTGCGGTGATATCAACAATCTATTTAAACAGAAAAAAAATCTGCCCTCAGATTGGCTAACAGCGAAAAACAAGTTACTGATCTTCTCATTCAGATCAATGAACAGGTTTATTTGGAATAGTCTGACATTAGATGCACATGCAAGTGTGCATTTTTGACTGCTTGCTTTACTTGAAGTTTTCCACTGAAGGATGTTACATCAAATGCATTTCATCCAAATTCTGTTGGATTACAAAGTGTTTTTGGTGTAAATATACCAGTTTCCGAATCTCAAGAGGCAGTCGCATTTTAACACAGCTCACATAATGCTTTTGGCACTTTGTGATAACATTTTGGATTGAGCTTAAAAGTTAAGACTCTCCAAAGTCAAACCAAGGCATATCTGCTTTAATCTGGCTAGTCGTGTGTGAAAACATTTCATTTAAATTCTAATCTACCCTCTTATATTCTGTAACCTCTCCATCAGAGGGGTTAATAAATGAGAAGTCAGTGGGGCCAGTCCCCTCCAAATGTTATTGTGGACCTGTGCACGTCATAAACAAATTCAGTGCGATAAGTAATTTTCTATATAACTAAAATTGCTGCATATTTATTACACAACTGTGGCACTATCTGCAACATTTTAAATATCTTCATGCACCTGTTCCTAAAAAGATCAATACTTCTAGGAGTTCAGCCAGCCGCCTGAACGTTCATCTAGCCAAGGAAGCGATTGAAAATTCAGTTTGCATGCTCAACACGCTTTGAATAATGATCTGTGGGGTAAGATAATGCCAGTCAAAAATAATCAAATGACATACAGTGATGCCAAATGACTGAGACAATGTTATGTTTTTGCTGATTTACCAGCATGCCAGCCTAAAAAAAAACAACATAAAATAGAGTATATTTATTATTTCTAATAATGTTGGCTGACTGTATTTTAAGAACACATTGTCTATAAACAGAATGCTTGTTCCAAATGCAGCATGGAAGTCCAACAGCACTAACTAATAGTGGCAGCTTCGCAGTGCCAGGAATTTAAATTTCAACCTTCTGGTCAACAGTCCAGTACCCACCTGCTGTAGAACAGTGGCCTACTGTGCACAACAGTGGGAGAGCAGATGCATTGCCAAAGTCTCTGTCCTGATAAGAAATAGTCAAGTGCAAGTGCTGTACTGGATAAGCAGTTATCTCTCAGTTGTTTGGTTGTTTCTCTTCTTTTTGGCATTGCATCATGCTCTGCAAGTGAACATTGTTTACCATTAATTGAACTGTAGACAGGCAATTACTGAGGCTTGCTGATCGCTAGAAAATTATTCATTACATAAATGCAAAATTAAAGTAAGTATGTACTCTGGTTTCCTCCTATATGCCAAAGACATGTATTAGGTTAACTGGTATCTCTAAAGTGTCCCAGTGTCAGTGAATGCATGTGTGTCTGTGTGTGCATGTTCCCTGTGATGAAAAGGTGTCCTGTCTAGAGTTGGGTCTTGCATTGCACACTGTGCTGCCAATAATGCCCTCAGCTGAATTAAGCGGGCATGAAAATGAACTAATAAATGCACATACAGAGATTACTGGAAAAAAAAGTTCATGTTTTCCATACTGGATTTGCTGTATTCCTGTGGGACCTTCAGAAACCAGAGTTCAGCTGTTTTTCTCTATAATATAGGCATATCCAGCTCTGACCACCGTCAATATATTATTCAGCAGAGGTATTACCACAAATATCTATTATTCAACAAGGCTTCCCAGAATACATCTTTAATTCAAGGAAATGCACAGCAGATGAATTGTGTAGGTTCATCTTTTATCAGTGTTACTTTGTCCCTTTTTATCCTTTTCACCTGAATTTCATTATATCTCATTCATAAAACTCTGCCCATCACATATTTGCTGAATTCGTTTAGATAAAACTCATTTAAGCTGTGTGTTAGAAAAGATAAATCCATTTCAATAACAGTATTGCTATAGAACTGCACTTCTATCCAAAATGTATAAATCATGACCAAGCACCAGTTCTGGATTTAGATAATGCAGCTGGATTTGGATGTTAGGCCATATAAGCCCTGGGGTGCAAAACCCAAAAGGAAGCCAGTGAAGCAGGATATTAAACAGCTACTGCAATACAAATACGAATCAAGCTATATTTTGATATATAATGGTCCACCATTTCGCAAATACTGAAAACCCTTCTTCTGCTGCTAGGTGATAAGCAAATTTGGGCAACAATCCAAAACTTTTTCACTATAGTAGTGGAGATGACGTTCTAGTTTTATACAACTTGTGCTGAATCAGAATGCAAGCAGGTCATATGGAGAGTGAGAGAAAAAGAGAATACAGTGGGGCAAAAAAGTATTTGGTCAGCCACTGATTGTGCAAGTTCTCCTACTTGAGGCTGTGGACAGGTGTCTTTTACACAGATAACGAGGTGCCATTAATACAGGTAACGCGTGGAGGACAGGTCTGTGAGAGCCAGAAATCTTGCTTGTTTGTGGGTGACCAAATACTTATTTTCCACCATAATTTACAATTAAATTCTTTAAAAATCGTACAGTATGATTTCCTGGATTTTTTTTTCTCATTTTGTCTCTCATAGTTGAAGTGTACCTATGATGAATATTACAGACCTCTCTCATCTTTGTAAGTAGGAGAACTTGCACAATCAGTGGCTGATGAAATACTTTTTTGCCCCACTGTATATATAGGTGATATTTCTCACTGCCAAGCCAAGTTGAATTTACTGCGTATGAACAGCACAGATATTAAATTATAATTTAATATCCTTTTTTTATTGTATAGCAGTGCTGTCCATGCATAATTGGACGGTGCTACCATATTCTATTTCTCTGTTCTGAACAACAGCAGTGACTCTTTTTAATGGCTTTAATTTGAAAGCGTGCAGCTTTGCATTTGTATCTTAGCTAACTGTGTATTATAACAACATTTATACACAACTGGCTCAATAGAAGGTATTACAGTTGTTTGGATATGAGGGTTGTTGCTGTGTTTGTTGCACAAAGATGACCAGATAAGTAGCAAATGCACTATCATTACTGAAAATGTATAATAAATCCCATTACAAAAAGTTCTAATTATCATTAGCAAACATTATGGGATGGATGGACGGATGGATGGATGGATGGATATATTGGTAGGTAGATTAATTTGTAATTTGATGGCTGTAGTAAGAACTTCCAATGTAGGTGTACTAGAGTAAACTATTGCAGATGTTCTTCCTATATAGCTTTGAGCATGCACACTTTGCAAATGCATTAGCCCATTAAACCGTAATTTTCAAACTTCAGTCTTATGAGTTGCTGAGAAGCACTAACAAGGTAAGCTATTCGTCAAACACATTGACATGTTTATTTTATCGCAGGCTGCAATGCATTAGCTTCTTTAATGGAATGTCCAGGATTGAATAAGCTAATTTAAATGACATTATCAGGCAACGTACTTTATTATTTCAGTGGATATTTGATGAATCAATCTTTCTTCTTTGCCCAAAGTAATCTTATTGGAACTTCAGGTCTCCATGTCTGTCAGGCGTTTAGTTTTTGTTCTCTTCATTATATGTTTGAGAATCAGGACAAATGGATCGATGCTGTAGCCTGAAATGACACCGGAGTGAATGCAGAAAGAGCACTTTTGATTCTATGCCTTGATATTAACCTTTGGCTAAAATTAATTGCTTTTTTAACAGCGTTTGGAATGGAGAAAATAAAATAAAGACTTATGGGCCCAAGGGTTGGTTAATTATTTGGGTTCGAATTTATTTCAAGAAGGATTTATTTCAATAAAAACATGGGTATTAGTATGGAGTTTGTTCTCTACCTTAGCAGCCACGACAGCCTTTATTCTTCTAAAAGGGCTTTTGTCTAGATTTTGAAACATGACTGTGAGGCCAGCTTCTGATGTTAGACAATAAGCCCTGACTCACTTTTGGTATTCCATTGCATTTTCAAGGTGTTTGATGGCATTGAGGCCAATGTACTGTGTAAGCCAGCCAAGTTTTCAATGAAAGAAGGCATTTCTCTGGAGAATGGTCATACTACTCAAATCACAATGCATTGTTTGACACAGCTCTACTGAACCAATCTGACTCAAGCTTTCCATAATTTGCCAAAAACATTCCCAAGATTGTATATATTACAGGTGTTTGTCTTGAGATTACAAAGTAAGCCTGGCTTCCCCTTCAGTTTATTTAAAATGTGACCATGAAATGCTTACCAAAGTTTCAATACTATTAACTATTACTTATTAGAGTGAATCAACTCATTAAATATTTTCATCTTCATTAAACTCAAATACAAACTCAAAGCCGCCAACACAGTGGAAATATCAGATGAAATATCCAGTGACAGCCAGTTCTCTGGGTGAAAATGCCCTTTTAATGCCAGAGGTCAGAAAAGAATGGCCAACCTGGTTCAAGCTTATAGAAGATCAACAGTAATTCAAATGACCACTCGTTTCTCCCGAGGTATGCAGAAGAACACCTCTCTGAAGGCACAATACGTCAAACCTTGAAGTAGATGTGCTACAGCAGCAGAAGGCCACACCAGGTGCCACTTCTATCAGCTAAGAACAGGCAACTGAAGCATGGGTTCACCAAAATTGGAGAATAGAAGATTGGAAAAACGTTGCCTAGGTGCCTGATGAGTGTCGATTTCTGCTATGGCATTGAGATGGGGGAGATGTAAGTCACCCCAGATAAGGGCACCTGCCAAATGACATAAATGTAAATGTCAATATGGACCAAAAACTTGGAAGAAAGTCGGTTCTGAGCTCAAAAGGGGGTCCAACCAGGTACTAGCAAAGTGTACCTAATAAAGTGAGTGTAGTGCCGTTATGCAACCCAGCATAATTCCATATAGACCCAGTGTTGTGTTAATTTGTCATCCAGTCATAAAAAGAGAATGTTTTATGTTTGCTTCCAGCTCTATTAACTTGTCAGCAGACCATAACATTGCTGACCCAAATGTGTTAGTAAATCATTGTTAACACACACACAGACTCACACAGACACACACACCTGCTCTTGCACTTCACATTGTTATGCATACAGAATTGGAGTGAATGGCTATAAATAGTAACCTATTAACGCGGTGTTGTGACTGTATTAATAAGAATGTCATGGCTTTGATCAATACTACAGTCAAGATACTGTAGGAAACATTATACCAGGATTCGTATCCACTGTATGTTTGTGGAACATACAGAAGATGTGGCTTCATGGGTGTATTTCTATGTTTATTAAACCCATCAAGCAGGTGCTGCACCTAATTTCACTTGTTTAATCGATTGCTCTTGGTGCCTAAATGACGATTAGATGTGACTCATTGGATGAAATGAAAACCTGGAACAATACC
>JAJAGP010006088.1:0-25191 GCA_025084515.1 Ancistrus triradiatus | reverse complement strand
TTCACTTTGTATTAAGGGGCCCAAAGTGTGCCAAAAAATTCAGCAGCAGCCTGAACTATTGATATAAGATAGGATGGATCCATGCTTTCATGTTTACACCAAATTCTGAATCTACCATCAGAAAGTCATGTCAGAAATCAGGCCTCATCAGATAAGGCAAGCCTTTTTCCTTCTATCTGCTATTGTCTAATTAGACCGTACAAATTGTAGCCTGTTCTTAACTGACAGCAGTGGCACCCAGTGTTGTCTTCTGATGCAGTAGCCCATCTGCTTCAAGTTTTGATGTGTAGTGCTTTCAGAGATGCTCTTCTGCATATCTCAGTTGTAACAAGTGGTTATTTGAGTTACTGTTGCCTTTGTTTCATCTCAAACCAGTCTCTCTATTCTCCTCAGATCTATGCCATCAACAAAGCATTTTCACCCAGAGAACTTACACTCACTGGATATTTTCTCTTTTTCTGACCATTCTTTGTAAATTCTAGAGATGGTTATGAATGAAAATCCCAGTCAATCAGCAGTTGAACTTTTCTGATTGAAATACTTAGACCAGTGCATCTAGCACCAACCAGCACTTAAATTATTCTTTTTCCCCATTGGGAGGGTCGGTTTGAACTTTGGCAGTTTGTCTTGACAACGTCTACATACCTGAATGCATGGAGTTGCTGCCCTGTGATTGGCTGATTAGTTTTGTCAGTTAATGATCAGTTGATCAGGTATACCTAATAAAAGTAGCTGGTGAGTGCTACACATGAGGAACACAATCATCTTTTTTTAACCAAGCTTTACATTGTTTCAAGAAAGGTTTAAGGTTTAGGTGTAGATTCAAAAATCATGCCACAATTGTGCAGCAGTATCACAGTTAGTACGATTTGGGGAAATTTGGTAACGTTTCTATACAGAGAGAACACTTTGCATTGGAATCACATGCTTCAGTGCTCTGGGAGTGTTTATAGCACTGTGAGTTTAACACTTGATGACTGAGAGCTGCTGCTACAGCGACTTCACCCACAGCTACCATGAACCCGATTCCTGTTTTCATCTCGATTCTGATCCTCTGGACACAAGGTGAGACACTGCTTCATATTTTATCTCTATATAGGTTTGTCCAAACACATTGATTACATCTTACATAGTAATTCACATAGTTGTCGGATCTTTTAATGCAACAATAAAATAATCTATTCCTCATGCTTTCAGAATCCAGAGGTCAAGTCACAGTGACTCAGACTCCAGCAGTAACATCTGCTTTTCCAGGAGCAACAGTCACCATCACCTGTAAAACAAATCCTGCAGTATATCACGACTCTAATGGTCACTACTTACACTGGTATCAGCAGAAACCCGGAGCAGCTCCAAAACTCCTGATTAAACTTGCAAGCCAGGTTTATTCAGGTATTCCAGCTCGTTTCAGTGGTAGTGGATCTGGATCTGACTTCACTCTGACCCTCACAGGAGTCCAGCAAGAAGATACAGCAGATTACTACTGTCAGAGTTATCATGAAATCAATAGCAAAGCCCTGTTCACACAGTGTTACAGAGCTGTACAAAAACCTCCCTCAGTCAGATTATACAGAGACTGCACTGCTGCAGCTGAAAGTGACTGCAGGTGTTGGAGGATGTGATACAACACAGTTACTCTCTTTAGAACAGAGGAACCACAACACAATAATTAGTATAATTATATAGTAATGTTCCCACACTGCTCACTCCTTATCTGCTCCATTACCAATGGTGTTCCTAGGCCAGGCTATTGGACTGTAGCCCTGGGACTTTTTCAATATCAAATTAGAATTGCGAGTTGATCTTTCATCAAGATCATTGCAAAAACATAACAGTGATTTCACTCACCGGCACTAGACTACCAATTGTAACCTCAAACTGCCCTGAGGTTATATTTTTAAACAATCTATATCACTCCATCTATGCTTTCTATTTGTTATTATCTTTGAGTCCTGGAATTTCTTTAAGGCATAGATGGGATATTGAGTGACAAAACAATGCAAAAAACATAAGATTTCTGAATTTTAATCAGTGTATTTTATTGTAAAGTGTAATGTTAGAGACCAGGTACAGCTAACAAATCCTATTTTCAGTTTATTTTTCAGGATTTTGTTTATTAATGTTTTACATTATATACCTTAAATTTGCCATTGCATCACTGTGCAGGGCCCCTTGCTTAATAATTAAATGTTTACAGTTAATTATATTAATTAAATATAAGTGTAATGTCATGGGGATGGAGATGGCACACATTTGATGGAATGCCTCTTAACCAATCTTCTATTGTCCAATTTTTGGTGAGCCTGTGTGAATTTTAGCCTCAGTTACCTGTTCTTAGTTGACAGGAGTGGCACCTGGTGTGTTCTTCTGCTGCTGTAGCCCACCTGCTTCAATGTTGGATGTGTTGTGCATTCAGAGATGCTCTCCTGCATACTGTACCTTAGTTTTAATGAGTGGTTATTTGAGTTATTGTTGTCTTTCTTTCAGCTGAAACAAGTCTGGCCATTCTCTTCTGACCTCTGGTATCAACAAGGCATGTCCAAAATCCTGACAAGCTGGAAAAAACTTGTAGATCCCCTACTGTTGTCCTCTTGGAGACTGACTGAGCAGATGACCTTATCCCTACCAGTGAACCCTGTAACAGGGAAAACTCTTTTAACATCCATAGGTGCTGTTACATGGATCCACAGCACAGTGGTTCAGATTTGGAAAAACTAAAGATTAAGTCGTCATATCTACAGAAATAGAAATTCTCTCTCATGTACTGTACAATGGTAGTGAGCATGCTTAGTAACCCTGAGATCCCAGAATCAAGTCTGCACTCAGAGTGCACAGTTACACAAACACATTTACTCTCTGCCCTAAATGTAAATTCTCTCAAAAAGTCTGTTTTTATAACCTCATTAGTATAAACACAGATAGCTGCCAAAGAAATAACAACATTATACTAAGCTAAGGATTACTAAACCATTAGATCATTTACAAACAAAGCAGTAATTGTAAATGAAATAATCACTGATAAACGCTTACACGCTCTCTGTCTCACTGAGACTTGGATTAGACCTGATGAATATTTAGCCTTAAATGAAGCCTCACCTCCTGGATACAGTCATGCTAATCGCCCTCGTCCTAATGGTCGAGGGGTAGGCATAGCCACAATTTTTGACAAAGAGCTAAGTGGTACAACTAAGTCCCATTACAAGGCTAATTCTTTTGAAATACTGATTCTTAATGTGACTGATCCATCGTTATGAAAGTCAAAACCACACTCTTTTCAGCTTATCACTATTTACCGTCCTCCTGGTCCCTATTCAGAATTTCTTCAGGAATTTGCTAACTTTCTTTCCTGCTTACTACTGTCAACAGATAAGACTTTAATTGTAGGTGACTTCAATATTCACTTGGACAATGAGCAGGATCCACTTAGAGTTGCTTTCGAGTCCATCTTAGAATCAATCAATATAGATAACAATTGCTGTTTTCCCGCAAAGTGATTCGATTTCAGATCACTATCTTTTAGTATTTGAGCTATCTCTAATAAATGAAATCCTTCTGCCACGTTATCACACCAAGCGCACTATCACATCTGCTACTCCAGCTGAGTTGATTAAAAACCTACCAAACTTGAAATTTAATACACCTACGGAGATAAATCATCTTGAGTGTGTAAATGAGCAATTAGAATGTGTGCTTCGCTCAACCCTGGACACGATTGCTCCTGCTAGGGTCAAACGCATTAGGGAAAAAAGCCTAGCACCATGGTATAATGACCACACCCGTACCTTAAAGCAAAGAACACGGCATCTAGAGCACAAGTGGAAACATAGTAAATTGGAGGTGTTCAAGATTGCTCGGAGGGACAGCATGGCAGAGTATAAGCAGCCCTCACTAAAGCTAAGGCTGCATACACCTCTTAAATCATAGAGAAAAATAAGAATAATCCAAGATTTCTCTTTAATACAGTCTCCAAATTACCAAAAAAAACCACAGAAAGTGATTCTCACGTTCTGTGTAATTTTAACAGTAATGATTTCATGACTTTCTTTAATAATAAGATAGAAAACATTAGGCATAAAACTCAATGCTCATCACATCACCAAACTATTCAGCCACCTTCCAGATGCAGCACTAGTGAAGACATCAGTTTAATAATCTTTTACCCCAATTACTAATACTGAACTATCCGCACTGATCAGCTCGTCTAAGTCATCAACATGTTTATTAGATCCAATTCCTACACGTTCACTCAAACAAGTATTACCCAGTGTTATAGAGCCAGTGTTAGTTATTTTAAATTCATCCCTTACCTTTGGTTATGTGCCCAAATCCTTTAAGTGTGCCGTTATCAAACCACTGATTAAAAAAAGCCAATCCTGACCCTTGTGTGATATCTAATTCTAGACCAATTTCAAATCTACCATTTCTGTAAAAGATCTTAGAAAAAGCCGTCTATTAGCAGCTCTGCAGTTACCTCCAAAGGAAGGAAATTTATGAAACATTTCAGTCTGGCATCATAGTACTGAAACAGCATTAATTAGGGTACTAAATGACTTGTTAATGTCCTCAGATAAGGGATGTTTTTAATTTCTTGTTCTGTTAGATTTAAGTGCAGCATTTGACACTATAGATCATGATGTTTTACTAAATAGACTAGAAAATACTGTAGGTATTAAGGGATCAGCACTTTCTTGGTTTAAATCCTACTTAACTGACCGGTACCAGTTCATATAAATAATCTAAGGTCTAAGCTCTCAAAAGTGAAGTATGGCATGCCTCAGGGGTCAGTGCTTGGCCAGCTTTTATTCTCTCTGTACATGCTGCCACTAGGCTCAGTTATTCGCAAACATGGCATTAGTTTCCACTGCTATGCAGATGATACACAGCTGTACATATCAGCCAAACCTAATGACAGCCTTACAATCAACAAAATTGAGGACTGTGTAAAGGAAATAAAAGATTGGATGTTATTTAATTTTCTCTTACTTAACTTTGATAAAACTGAGGTTCTATTGGTAGGACCCAAGGCTGTGAGAGACAGGTTAGCTACATCTATCCTAAATCTAGATGGCTGTCCAGTATTGCCAAGTCCGTCTGTAAAAAACTTAGGGGTCACATTTGATTCAGATCTCTCCTTTGATGCACACATTAGCAGCATCACTCGAATTGCTTTCTTTCAATTACAAAATATCGCTAAACTTAGAAATATCCTCTCTTTTAATGATGCAGAGAAACTTGTTCATGCGTTTATAACCTGAAGGTCGGATTACTGTAACGCCTTACTTACTGGATGCTCTAGTAAATAAACTTTAGTTAGTTCAGAATGCAGCTGCCCGAGTGCTATCTCGAACTAGAAAATTTGATCATATCACTCCTGTTCTATCATCACTGCACTGGTTACCAGTCAAATTCCGTATTGATTACAAAATACTTCTTATAATTTATAAAGCTCTACATGGCCTGGCCCCACATTATCTGAGTGAACTCTTAGAGTTTTACAATCCAACTTGTCTGCTTCGTTCTCAGGGTACAGGACTTCTTTTAGTTACTAGAATTAAAAAAGTCACAGTCGGGGGAAAGGCTTTCTCATACATGGCCCCCCAACTATGGAATAAACTTCCCACTTTCGTTCGAGACTCAGACACTCTCCAAAGTTTTAAGTCTACGCTAAAGACATACTTATTTACAAAGGCTTTTGACAAGATTTAGATCAGGATGCATGGCTTGGGTCACTGGAGCCAGAGTCTGGAGTCAGTCTGGCCTGCCTGCCCTGTCCTTTTAGCCAGGAGTGTCATTTGGGCGCTTCTGGCTGAACTTGGCTTCGTCCTCTTTCTCTGACCCCCATGAATCCTTGCCTTAGACTTGATGGCAAGAGCTGGGGGGTTTTTCAATAGTCAAGAGTCTTATGGTGAACAAGATGTTGGGTTTGCCTAATGTCTCCTGTTAATCCTCTTGACTGTGTTTCCTACCAGTTCTCCTCTTTCTAGCCATACTGCTATAGCAATGCTGGCCGGTTGTCCCACATTGCTACATATGGCATCAGTGATTTTTAATAGACACGGTGCTTCTTAATCACTAACTAAGTACATTTTCTGTTTTTCCTCTCCGAGCTGTGTTTTCCGGCACTTCCAGCCCACACACTGATGTTTCATCTGCTGGAGCTCCACTCAAGCTGCTTCCGTCATCAGCTCCAGCCCCACCATACCCGGGCCACTTAATGCCGATGTGCATACTTCACATTTTATTCGAACTTTGACTCCATGACTTTAGTTTCGCTCTTAGATTTATCATCTACGCCGCCCAAGGAGGTTGGGTCCCTTTTCGAGTCTTGGTCCTCCCAAGGTTTCTTCCTATAACACTCAGGGAGTTTTTCCTTGCCACTGTCGCCCTAGGCTTGCTCAATTTGGGATTGGACGTAGTTATTAGGAGATAATCTAAACTTGTAAAGTTGCTTTGAGACAATGCTCCATTGCAAATAGAACTGACTTGACTTGACTTGACTCTCCTTCTCAATGAGTAAAACACCTTCATGAGTGTTACTTAAAAGAATATGACACCTCCCTTCCCTTCTGTGGGTTCACACATGTACAGCCCCAAATCAGAAAAAGTTGGGACAATATGGAAAATGCAAATAATTAAATATATGCAGTGATCCTTACATTTACTTTGATTTTTATTTCATTGCAGACAGTATGAACCTAAGATATTTTCGTTTTTTTTTTCTGATCAGCTTTTTTAATTTGTTAACAAACATTCATTCCTGTATTTCAGGCCTGTAACACATTCCAAAAACATTTTGACAATGTAGGGCTAGTACTGATGTATGAGGTAATGCATGATGTGATTTCAAACAGGTGATGTCAACAGGTGATTATAATCATGATTTGGTACAAAAACAGTATCCATGAAAAGCTGAGTCTTTGAGGAGTAAAGATGGGTAGAGGATTTCCAGTTTATCAACAAATGTGTAGGAAAATTACTGAAATGTTTAAAAGCAATGCTCCTCAAAGACAGACTGGAAGGGATTAACATATTTCAGTTCTAGCTTTTTCTGATTTGGCTTGTTTTGCATTGTCGTGTTGAAAAATGCACGGACATCCCTGGAAAAGATGTCGTCTTGAAGGTAGCTTATGTTGCTCTAAAATCTCAGTGGATTTTTCTGCATTAATGCTGCATCACAAAAGTGTAAATGACCTTTGCCAAGGACACTGACCCAATCCCATACCACGACAGAACCTAGCTTTTGGACTTGTAGCAGATAACAGTCTGGATGGTCCTATTCGTCTTTGGTCTGGAGCATACGCCATCCATTTCTTCCAAAAAATATCTGGAATACTGATTGGTCTGACCACAATACATGTTTCACACTGTGTGATGGTCCATCCTAGATGCCTCAGAACCCAGAGAAGTCGACGCCGCTTCTGGACATGGTTAACATAAGGCTTCATTTTTGCACAGTAATGTTTTAAGTGGCATTTGTGATTGTAACTCTCTATTGTAGTGCTTGATAAAGGTTTGATAAAGTAATCCCTTTCCCATGTGGTTCTATCAGCTATAGATGAATGTTGGTTCTTGATGCAGTGCCGCATGAGGGATCAAAGATCACGTCTCTTCAGTTTAGGCTTGTGCTCTTGCCCTTTACAGACTGAACTTCCTCCAGATTCCTTGAATTGTTTAATGATAGTATGCACTGTAGATGGAGAAATATCTAAATCTCGTCCAGCCTTTCTTTGAGGAACATTGTTTTATGAGCAACTTGACTATATGTCCAACTAGCTACCAGTAACATAGCTGACACTTAGCTAGAGTGACGTCAAGTTCAGCTGGAGGCTGTAATCGCTGCCAAAGGAGCTTCATCTAAATACTGAATAAAGGGTCTGAATACTTCTGTCAATGCAGTATTTTAGTTTATTATTTTTCAGTACATTTGCAACAATTTCTAAAATATTGTTTTCACTTTGTCATTATGGGGTATCGAGTGAAAAAAGTGAAAGGGTCTGAAGACTTTCCAAATCCGTTGGATATTCATATGAAGCCACTGTACACACACACACACACACACACTTCACGCATCTGCTGCCTTTCCTCTATCATGTGCATTCACTTAAGTGTAGTCATGTATGACTTTAATATTTTTTTATCAGTAAGTATGTATGTTCCATGAGAGCATCTGTCACCAGTGGAGTATAGTATGCGGCACTTTAAATTGTTACAAGAAAGGTTTAGGGTTTAAGCACAGAATCAAAAATCATGCCTAAATTGTGCAGCAGTATCAGAGTTAGTACGATTTGGGGGAATTTGGTAAAGTTTCTATACTGAGAGAACACTTTGCATTGGCATCACATGCTTCAGTGCTCTGGGAGTGTTTATAGCACTGTGAGTTTAACACTTGATGACTGAGAGCTGCTGCTACAGCGACTTCACCCACAGCTACCATGAACCTGATTCCTGTCTTCATCTCGATTCTGATCCTCTGGACACAAGGTGAGACACTCTTTCATATTTTATGTGTTAATAGGTTTTTTGAAACACACCTATAACATATTCTATAGTAATTATATTAGTTATTGGAATTTTTAATGCTTGACAGTTTAAATAATCTATTCTTCATGCTTTCAAGAGTCCAGAGGTCCAGTCACAGTGACTCAGAATCACTGCAGCTAGTAACATCTGCTTTGTTCCAGGAGCAACAGTCACCATCACCTGTAAAACAAATCCTGCAGTATAATATCACGACTCAAATGGTCACTACTTACACTGGTATCAGCAGAAACCTGAGCAGCAGCTCCAAAAATCTCCCATGATAAACTTGCAAATCAGCTTCTGTCAGGTATTCCAGCTCGTTTCAGTGGTAGTGGATCTGGATCTGACTTCACTCTGACCATCACAGGAGTCCAGCCAGAAGATACAGCAGATTACTACTGTCAGAGTTATCATTCTGTCAGTGGCAACTGGTTCACACAGTGTTACAGAGCCGTACAAAAACCTCCCTCAGTCAGATTATACAGAGAATGCACTGCTGCAGCTGAGAGTGACTGCAGGTGTTGGCGGATGTGATACAACAGAACGACTCTCTTTAGAACAGAGGAACCACAACACAATAATTCAGTAACTCATATAGTAATATTATCACACTGCTCACACCATATCAGCTCCATTACCAATGGTGTTCCTAGGCCAGGCTATTGGACTGTAGCCCTGAGACTTTTTCAATATCAAATTCGCATTATGATATTAACTTTGATAAAGACCATTGAAAAATATAACCATGATATCACTCACCAGGACTAGACTACTAATTGTAACCTCAAACTGCTCTGAGATTATGTTCATAAACCAATTTTAATTGGAATTTATTTAAAGGATAGATATTGAGTGTCACAACAAAAGAAAACAACATAAGATTTCTGCATAAGTTTCATTATTCTACTGAATTGGAAAGTCTAATGTTAGAGACCAGACCAACAAATCAGCTAACACATTTTTTTGTGTTTTAGGTATTTTTTATTAATGTTTTAAATTATATATCTCGATATCAATTGCATCACTGTGCAGGGCACTCAGGGCACCATAAGGCGCACTTAAAATCCTTTAACTTTCTCAAAAATCGACAGTGCGCCTTAAAATGCGGTCGCCTAATGTATGAATTAATTCTGGTTGTGCTTTCTGACCTAGAACCGATTGTAGATGGTATACGGTGCTCATAAATCTGTCAAAATGTTTTAGCACGGCCTTGATAAGTTGTGAAGCTTACAGCCAATGTAGTGCGCAGCATAGCGGAGTAATACGATCTGTGCTTCAGCATTAGGGTACGTGCATTCATTCATTTATTTTCGAAGCGGATTTCAAACTCAACACTATCAGTCACGCAGTACAACATGGAAATAGAGCAGGTGCGAGAGAATTCAACATTAACGAATCAATAATATGGAAGTGGAGGAAGCAAGAAGACGCCCTGCGCCAGGTAAAGAAAACCAAACTGAGTTTCCGAGGGAACTTAAGAGTTTTATTTCATTTTATGTGCCTTATAGCCTGTTGCGCTTTATGTATGAAAATAGACCCGTTAGCAGTCGATCATTGATATCATGCCTTATAACCCGGTGCGCGTTATAGCCCGAGAAACACGGTAAGTCGTCATCTCTACAGAAAAATAAATGCTCTCTCATGTTCTGTGCAATGGTAGTGAGCATGCTTAGTAACCCTGAGATCCCAGAATAAAGTCTGCACCCTGAGTGCACAGTTATACAAACACATTTACTCTCTCCTTCTTCATGAGTAAAACATTTACATGAGTGTAAGAACATGAGTATAAGAACATGAGGCATTCCTTCCCTGCTGTGATTTCACGGATGGACAACCTCAAATCAAAAACAAAATGTTGGGACTGTATTTAAAATGCAAATAATTAAATATATGCAGTGTTCCTTACATTTACTTTGACTTTTATTTCATTTCAAACAGTATGAATCATACATGTTTCAGTTTTTTTTTTGGTCAACTTCATTACATGTTTAAATAAACATCCATTCTTGTATCTCAGGCCTGAAACTCGTTCAAAAAAAGTTGGAATGTGGTAATGAGGTAAAAAAAAACTAAATAATGATGTGATTTCAAACAGGTGATGTCAACAGGTGATTATAACCATGATTTGTACAAAAAACAGTATCTATGGAAAAGTTGAGTATTTGAGGAGTAAAGATGGGCAGAGGATCTCCAGTTTATCAACAAATGTGTAGGAACATTACTGAAGTGTTTAAAAGCAATGCTCCTCAAAGAAAGACTGGAAGAGATTTACATATTTCAGTCCTAGCTTTTTCTGAATTGGCTTGTTTTGCATTGTCCTGTTGAAAAATGCACGGACATCACTGGAAAAGATGTTGTCTTGAAGGTAGCTTATGTTGCTCTAAAATCTCAGTGTACTTTCTGCATTAATGCTGCATCTCAGAAGTGTAAATGACCTTTGCCAAGGGCACTGACCCAACCCCATACCATGACAGAACCTGGTTTTTGGACTTGTTGCTGATAACAGTCTGGATGGTCCTATTCGTCTTTGGTCTGGAGCACACAGCGTCCATTTCTCCCAAAAAAGGTCTGGACTACTGATTGGTCTGAACACAATGCATGTTTCCTGTGTGATGGTCCATCATAGATGTGTCAGAGCCAAGAGAAATCAACGTCACTTGGTTAACAACGACATGATTAAAATAAGGCTTCTTTTTTGCACAGTAAGGTTTTAAGTGCCATTTCTTAATGTAACTACATATTGTTGTGCTTGATAAAATCATCCCTTGCCCAACTGGTTCTATCAGCTATTGATTAATGATTTTATTTTTGATGCATTGCCATCTGAGGGATCAGAGATCATGCTTCTTCAGTGTAGGCTTGTGCCCTTGCCCTTTACGCACTGAAATTCCTCCAGATTCCTTAACTTGTTTAATGATATTATGCACTGTAGAGGGAGAAATATGTAAATCCCTTCCAGTCTTTCTTTGTAGAACATTTCAATCATTTTCTCACACATTTGTCGACATACCTTAGATCCTCTACCCATCTTTACTCCTCAAAGACTCAGACTTTCTTTGATGCTGCTTTTGTACAAAATAATGGTTATAATCACCTGTTGGCATCACCGGTTTGAAATCACATCATTACTAAGTTCTTTTTTTTTTTTGCCTAATTAGTTGCCCCTATCACAACTTTTTTTGGAATGTGTAACAGGCCTGAAATGTAGGAATGGATGTTTATTAACAAATGAAGTGAAGTTGACTAGATAAAAACATGACATATCTTTGATCATACTATCTGCAATTAAATAAAAGCCAAAGTAAATGTATGTAACACTGCATATATTTTTTATTTGATTTTCCATATTGTCCCAAATTTTTATGATTTGTTTTTCTGTAGATAAACTTGTGGATGCAGTGCATTCAGCATCTAGTTAGCTCTAAGAGGAGTTGGTGGAGTTGCTTTTTTCTGTAGAGATCATTTCAAATGCAACATTTCAAACAGAACTCAACAAATATCACCAAACACACAACACAAAGTGTCTTATGTCCAACTTTGCTATATGTCTTGTGAGCTACCAGTAACATAGCTGACACTTAGCTAGAGCATAACTTCATATAACTTCACTTCCAAAGATGGAGAAAGGTGGATGAAAGTAAAAACAGAAGAGAAAGATGACAGATTATTTTTAAGATTCATACAGGAGAAGTATAAATCCACTATTCCATGGGAGAAGAGAACTGAACATTTCTGCCTGGTTTTAGAACCCTGGAGCTTTCGTTGTTATGTCTTGGATGTCCTATGTCACTATCTTCATATTAAAAGAGAAGAATACATTCAACATCTCTGAGATAGACATGGAGTTTAGATACAACAAGGTACTGTAACAGGGAGGCTGGTCAGGGTTGAAGGAAATCTGAATGGAGCAAAGTACAGAGATGTTCTTAATGAAAACCTAATCCAGAGCACTCGGTACCTCAGACTCAGCGGAAGGTTCACCTTCCAATAAGACAGTAATGCTAAAAACACAGCCAGGACAACACAGTTGGCTTAGGGACAGCTCTCTGAATGTCCTTGAGTGCCTCAGCCAGACCCAAACTTAAAATTAATCAAACATCTATGGAGAGCCCCAAAACTTGCTCTTTGCCAACCTGACAGAGCTCGAGAGGATCTGCAGAGAAGAATGACAGAATATCCCCAAATCCAGGTGTGCCAAGAAGGCTGTAATCGCTGCCAAATTTGCTTCAACTAAAAACTGAGTAAAGGGTCTGAATACTTATGCCAATGCAATATTTTAATTTTTCCATTCCAATATATTTGCAAAAAATTACAAAATTCTGTTTTCACTTAGTCATTATGGGGTATTGAGTGCAAAATGATGGGGAAACTCTTGATTTTTCTTTATTTTTGCACAAGACTGCATGAAAAAATATGAAAAAGTAAAGAAGTCTGAATACTTTCCAAATGCATTGTGTATTCCTATGAAGCCACTACACACGCACACACGCACACACACACACACTCCATAACTATTTCTATTACAGTAAGATTTGGGGGAATTTGGTAAGGTTTCTATACAGAAAGAACACTTTGCATTGGCATCACATGCTTCAGTGCTCTGGGAGTGTTTATAGCACTGTGAGTTTAACACTTGATGACTGAGAGCTGCTGCTACAGCGACTTCACCCACAGCTACCATGAACCTGATTCCTGTCTTCATCTTGATTCTGATCCTCTGGACACAAGGTGAGACACTCTTATACATTTTATGTCTATGTAGGTTTCTAGAAAGACACCTATAACATACTCTATAGTAATTATCTCTGATATTGTGTAGTTTAATGCTACAGTAAAATAATCTATTCCTCATGCTTTCAGAGTCCAGAGGTCAAGTCACACTGACTCAGACTCCTGCAACATCTGCTTTTCCAGGAGCAACAGTCACCATCACCTGTAAAACAAATCCTGCAGTATATCACGACTCAAATGGTCACCACTTACACTGGCATCAGCAGAAACCTGGAGCAGCTCCAAAACTCCTGATTAAACTTGCAAATCAGCTTCAGTTAGGTTTTCCAGCTCGTTTCAGTGGTAGTGGATCTGGATCTGATTTCACTCTGACCATCACAGGAGTCCAGCCAGAAGATACAGCAGATTACTACTGTCAGAGTTATCATTCTGTCAGTGGCAGCTGGTTCACACAGTGTTACAGAGCCGTACAAAAACCTCCCTCAGTCAGATTATACAGAGGCTGCACTGCTGCAGCTGAGAGTGACTGCAGGTGATATGTTGGAGGATGTGACACAACAGAGAGGAACCACAACACATTATCTCACAACTTACAAAATAATATCTGCCTCAAAATACACACCATATCAGCTACACTACCAATGTTGAGACAAGGCCCTGTCTATGGAGCTGTAGCCCCAAGTCTTTTCAATACCAAATCTGCATCAAGACCATCAAGATGATTATCAAGCCATAGTAGCTACGATTTCACTCATCAGGGATAGACTACCGAATGTAACATCAAACTGCCCCACCCAAACTGGATTTTAAGCAATATAACTATTGACTCCCATCTCTACTTTCTTTTTGTCTTTGGATCCTCAAAATGATGTACAACTGCAACACATAACACTAGGAATGTGGTAAAGTTAACACTGCAGTGCGTTAACATGATGTAGTTTTTGAGGAAGATGGATAAGATCACATGGTAGTTCAGTCTGCACTTTTTCTTATTATTCAAGTTTTAACCCAGAGTATCCTTGTCTGGGATGCAAGTAGCTCAGGAGCCTATCTGTGGACATGAACAGGGCATAAGCCCAACGCAGGGTTGGGTAGAGCTTACTGCTGCAGTGCTGTGTGGTGATCCCTTTATCCAATCTGCCCTTCCCCAGGAACAGCCAAATTGTGCCTTTGAGAAGCCCTATGTAGCCAGTAGGCATAACCAAGACTTTAACCCTGGTCACTTTGATACTGTAAGCTCATGACTGCATTAACAGCTATCCAATGTCCTTTATTCTAAGCTTTATGAAAACAATGATAATTTTTAGACCAATAAGTCAAGCGTTGAACAGAGAGCAGTTTGCTGAACTTGAATTTGTATTAACTGCACCAGAATAGATCGATACTTTCACTAGATGTTCATCCTTCCTTAGTCAAACTCACTCAAGCACAACACAGACTGCCAATAAATGTTCATATGAGCTCCATTGTCAATGGTGTGCCTAGGCCAGGCTATTGAGCTGTAACCCCGGGTCTTTTTAAAACCAAATGCACATTATGAGATGATCTTTGATCAAGAGAATTGAAAAAACAATAGCCACGATTTCACTCACCAGGACTAAACTACCAAAAGTATCATTAAACTGCCCTGCCCATAGTAAATTATAAACTATCTATCTCGCTCTATCTCTTGTCTCTGCTTACTTTTTGTCATTGTCTTTTAATCCTGGACTTTATGTACATTTACTCTGCTTTGAGACAGTGCTCCATTGTAAAAAGCATTATAGAAATCAAAAACTAAGTCAGACATAAAACAGCAACATACCAAACAATGAAAGGGTCATGTTAACACTGCAGGGTATCCAAATAGAAAAAGAACACAGGATAGAAACAGCAAAGGTTACAAAAACAGCTGATTTGTCAGGGAGTCACCAAATTCAATCAAGGTTTTATTGCTATCCTCTCATACACTGTGACAGCTTTAGGAAAATGAACCAGAAGAACCTGCCAAAGTCTCTCCTACATGCAGAGTTACTTATGTTAATCAAGTCGAATCATTATTTATGAGCTGCAATATTCATATAAAAGAGACAGATCTCAAAGAAATAGGCCAAGGATGTGGACATGCTTTGGGAATCTATGGTTGCTCAGATTAAGATGGATGGAAATATAAGATGTGGATATTTAATAGACAATTTTGTTCTTCTTTACCTTTAAAATGTTTTTGGAAAATTGGAAATAAATACCTGAGCACAACATCATGAATTGTGTCAGAAAGACATGGACCAGCGTCGATTCCAACACCTTAAAACAACAAGCAATCTGATTTTGCCATTTCATACATAATAATGTCAAGCAAGTTCATTTTTTTCATGTGGTGCAGCCTGGCTTATGTACTATATTAAATAATATGTCAGTATTCTAATGACATTGCCAATATTGCATTAAATAAGATTATTTTGGTACTTTGAGTTTTGTTATTAGCCATTGTTTATATGTGCATTCGATCATGTGAATGTTTCTCAGCATCTTCTAAACAGTAGAATTTACAAGTGATATCTACCTGAGTACAGAATCAAATTTCACCCCATAATTGTGCAGAAGTATCAGAGTTGGTGGAATTTGGTAAAGTTTCTATACTGGGAGAACACTTTGCATTGGCATCACATGCTTCAGTGCTCTGGGAGTGTTTATAGCACTGTGAGTTTAACACTTGATGACTGAGAGCTGCTGTTACAGCGACTTCACCCACAGCTACCATGAACATGATTCCTGTCTTCATCTCGATTCTGATCCTCTGGACACAAGGTGAGACACTCTGTCATATTTTATGCCTATATAGGTTTGTCCAAACACATTGATTACATCTTACATAGTAATTCACATAGTTATTGGGACTTTTAATGCAACAAAAAAATATTTTTTTCCTCACACTTTCAGAGTCCAGAGGTCAAGTCACAGTGACTCAGACTCCTGCAGTAACATCTGCTTTTCCAGGAGCAACAGTCACCATCACCTGTAAAACAAATCCTGCAGTATATCACCACTCATCATATGGTCATTGCTTATACTGGTATCAGCAGAAACCTGGAGCAGCTCCAAAACTCCTGATTAAATTTGCAAATCAGCTTCAGTCTGGTATTCCAGCTCGTTTCAGTGGTAGTGGATCTGGATCTGACTTCACTCTGACCATCACAGGAGTCCAGCCAGAAGATACAGCAGATTACTACTGTCAGAGTTATCATTCTGTCAGTGGCAGCTGGTTCACACAGTGTTACAGAGCCGTACAAAAACCTCCCTCAGTCAGATTATACAGAGAATGCACTGCTGCAGCTGAGAGCGACTGCAGGTGTTGGAAGATGTGACACAACAGAACGACTCTCTTTAGAACAGAGGAACCACAACACAATAATTCAGTAACTCATATAGTAATATTATCACACTGCTCAAACCATATCAGCTCCATTACCAATGGTGTTCCTAGGCCAGGCTATTGGACTGTAGCCCTGAGACTTTTTCAATATCAAATTCGCATTATGATATTAACTTTGATCAAGACCATTGAGAAATATAACCATGATATCACTCACCAGGACTAGACTACTAATTGTAACCTCAAACTGCTCTGAAATTATGTTCATAAACCAATTTTAATTGGAATTTATTTAAAGGATAGATATTGAGTGACACAACAAAAGAAAACAACATAAGATTTCTGAATAAGTTTTATCATTCTATCGAATTGTAAAGTGTAATGTTAGAGACCAGCAACAGCTAACAAATCAGATAACACATTTTTTAGTGTTTTAGGTAGTTTTTATTAATGTTTTAAATTATATATCTCGATGTCAATTGCATCACTGTGCAGGGCACTTTGCTTAATAATAATGTTTCTTACAGTTAATTATATTAATTAAATATACGTGTAATGTCCTGAGGATGAAAATATCACACATTTGAATGGCTCTTAAACAATCTTATATTGTCCAATTTTGGTGAGCCGGTGTGAATTATAACCTCAGTTACCTGTTCTTAGCTGACAGCAGTGGCACCTGGTGTGTTCTTCTGCTGCTGTAGCCCACCTGCTTCAATGTTGGATGTGTTTTGCATTCAGAGATGCAGAGATGATTTTCTGCATACCTCTGGTTGTAACGAGTGGTTATTTGAGTTATTGTTGCCTTTCTATCAACTCGAACCAGTCTGGCCATTCTCCTCTGACCTCTGGCATCAACAGGGCATTTCCAAAATCATGACAAGTGAACCCTGTAGCTGGGAAAACTCTTTTAACATCCATAGGTGCTGTTACATGGATCCACAGCAAAGTGGTTCAGATTTGAAAAACTAAAGATTAAGTTGTCATTTCTACAGAAAAATAAATGCTCTCTCATGGGCTGTGCAATGGTAGTGAGCATGCTTAGTAACCGTGAGATCCCAGAATCAAGTCTGCACCCTGAGTCCACAGTTATACAAACACATTTACTCTCTCCTTCTTCATGAGTAAAACACCTACATGAGTGTAAGAACATGAGTATAAGAACAAGAGGCATTCCTTCCCTGCTGTGAGTTCACGCATGGACAACCTCAAATCAAAAATAAAATGTTGGGACTGTATTTAAAATGCAAATAATTAAATATATGCAGTGTTCCTTACATTTACTTTGACTTTTATTTCATTTCAAACAGTATGAATCATACATGTTTCAGTTTTTTTTGTTTTGGTCAAATACATTACATGTTTAAATAAACATCCATTCTTGTATCTCAGGCCTGCAACTCATTCAAAAAAAAAGTTGGAATGTGGTAATGAGGTAAAAAAAAAAAAAAAACTAAATAATGATGTGATTTCAAACAGGTGATATCAACAGGTGATTATAACCATGATTTGGTACAAAAACAGTATCTATGGATAGTTGAGTGTTTGAGGAGTAAAGATGGGCAGAGGATCTCCATTTTATCAACAAATGTGTAGGAAACATTACTGAAGTGGTTTAAAAAAGCAATGCTCCTCAAAGAAAGACTGGAAGGGATTTACATATTTCTGATTTGGCTTGTTTTGGCATTGTCGTGTTGAAAAAATGCACGGACATCCCTGGAAAAAAGATGATGTCGTCTTGAAGGTAGCTTATGTTGCCAAGGGCACTGACCCAACCCCATATCATGACAGAAAACCTGGCTTTTGGAAACTTGTTTGCTGATAACAGTCTGGATGGTCCTGTTCGCTGTAGCAAACTAAGACTACAATTTAATTGGATTAATTTTAATTAAACTTTATTAATTAAATTATATAAATAAATAAAATTAATTAATTAAGAAAAAGGGGGGCCCCACCAAATCATTTTAATTCACTGGTAGATCTGGAGAAACCAGTTAAAGGGAAACAACAAACTTGATCAGTCTAAGTCTGAATCGTGATTCAAATTCAAAGTATATTTCTCGACCTTATTGAATGAACTCTCACACCAGGCGGCCAAATTCAAAAGGTTTATAAACAAGTTTATTAATTGCAAAACAAGGCAATATCAAATGTTATAATGAGTGTATCACAGAGTTAAAATCATATAATGACGATGAACATGTATATATCACAGTATTAAAAATCAAAACCAAGATGACTCTGTATAACTTATCGGTTGCGCAATAATGACTACTAACGTTGCAATGTTACTGGTAACCCTAATTACGTTGAACGTAAATAGTATGGTAGAAAACTACTAGTAGTCTATGGTCTATGGTAGGTTCTATGTTGAAGCGTGGTTTTAAGATTAAAAAAACGCAAAGTACGAGAAATCAGGGACCCCAGATAAGCCATAACAGCGGACCGGGTACTTGCCGTTTGGGTTTGCGAGGCTTCACGCGAAGGAGATGGAACCGGCCTGTCGGGTCAGACATCACACGGGGAAACGGGGGGGGGAACGGAGGCGATCAAATCTTCAGACTCTATTGCCCCCTGTTCGGTGAGGAATCTGGAAGATCTTGGCAATTCGCCTTCGGTCCGTGGAAGCACAGATGTGTGTTGAGGGCCTCGCTCTGGGTTTGGCTTTCTTCCCAGCTGTTGGTGATCCGGGGTCTCTGACCTCGACTTGCGTGCGTGCGACTCGGATTCTATCTTGGCCACAGATAAAGGTGGGAGTCGAACACGTTCTAGCACCACGAGCTTCAACAAAAACTTGGAAAACTTGTATGGTACGAAAAATGGCAGAGCGTGAAGTAGATCTTGGCTGGCTGGTGGTCTTTCAACTATCTTCTAATTCGGGCAATACCGAACTACTTCAGACTGCTGTACACACAGAAAACTTAAAATAAATGCCAGAAAACTTAAAAACTTTAAGCGCAGACAACAAAATAAAAGCTGGAACTTTTCAGGAACAAAAGAAGAGACTTAAGAGAACAAAGAAACACAAAACACACATACGAGACTTGAAGCTAGCTCACCACGCGGTCGGCCCACATTGCTTTTGAATGTTCTGGCACGAGGGCGCCGGAGGCGGGAGCACAAGGGGGTTGCATGAGTAAACCCCCCTCCTATCATGGTTTGTGTCTTATTTCACCATGAGCCACAGACGCTCTAACTTGGATTAAAATATATTCCTACATATCTAAAGTGATTAAAAGTATCACACAATAACCAAAAATCCTCAAAGTTACAAGTTTAGATGCAGACTTCGTTGTAAGGTTAAAATGATCAAAGGCACCTTGAATCGATAACCTAGAACATCGTTAAAGCATTCTAACTACAGCACATACATTTACTATACTTTTTACTAAACAATAATACGATTAATACAAGTAGGAGGAAACGGTACATCCTAAATAACAACTTCATTTCGGTTCTTTATAAGTATGAACAGTATTAAACGAGCACTCGATACATGTGGATAAAAACAGCTGTTATTTCTAATCGAAACCAAGTATAGCACAACGGGACCGCATTACATATACAACAGTCACTATACTAAAACATTAAACAAGTAGATATGAAGATACATGACAATTCAGTAACATACATATGTATAATTATATGTGAGAGGAAAAATATCCTTAATCCATTCTTTGTATGGAATAGTGAAATACATATAGGGGTGTTTAGACTTATTAGGAAGCAAATATCATTTGTTATGTAACTAAAAGGTTTCGATGAAGATAATCTTTTCCCATCAGAAGTTTAATATCATTACTAGAGTTTGTCTCTTAGAACAAAAGCTGATACTTTCTTGGTGTCGTAAATCCAGGGCTGTCTTTCTGGCGCCAGGCTGAGAAGTCGTAAACGTAACTGAGGTGGAAGCATGTTTGCTTTCCTTTGGAGAAATTGGAGATCTCTCTTGGGAAGGGTGAGTCTAGGGTGGACTTGTCAGAATTCCTTTTAAAACTACACATTGGTTTATTTTATGATGGCGAGATGCACAGGTTATCTGGGCTTGGCCATGTCTTAAGCTTCTTCTGTTGTTTTGAGGAAAAAAGGTTGTTTATCTGGCCTGTTAAGCCAGAGTCTTGTACAGATGTTGGGTCTTCACGTGGTGGGGTAAGATACTGTCAAAGGGGCCATTGCATTCCAAGATGTCGTAAAGTTTTATGACTTGGGGGAAGAAGGTAAAGAGAGGGAGGTACAGCGATCATGCTACATTCCCCCCTGTGGATGAAGTTGGTGTTACAGCAGACTTCGTCCATCTTCAGGCGATGATAGCTGTGGATGACAGGTGACAAGCAAGCAATACCACTTTTATGTCTTAATCTGGGTCCCCCCTGACGGTTCGAGAAAGAATGTAATGTGAAGGCTAAATTTGACCTAGGTGAGTGGGGTGTAGCATCACATAGAAGGTTATTCTTTTACTTCTAGAGAGATGGTTGAAAACCCTCTTTAGGGATTCTTGAACGTTATTGGTATCTGTCTGAGTAGGCACTTGTCTTGCCTTGCAACTCTTGGGGTGGTCTGAGGTACAGGTATGCAGCTCTGCAGATTGAGATATACTAAGCCAATAGCAACAGCCAAAAGGTACCAGCAACCGACCAGTAATAAGCACGTGTTGGTAATGGGTAGGATCGTAATCCAAACTTTATGAGGAGGGGTCCCCTAACAATGGGGGTTGTTTAGGGCACCCGCCACTACGGTAAAGGTAGTCAGTCATTAATCGCCATGCGTCATTAGGCTTTACCACTGGCCAGATTGAAGTGGGACAGGTGCTATTACAGGGTCGGATGACGCCCTTTTTCAAACCCTTTTCCGAACGATTGTCAATGATTTCCTGCACTGGCTCATACGAGGCTAACGGAATTCTGTACGAACACACATAAGCGGGACGTGTGGTTAGTCCAAAGTCTAAGGAATTTTGAGTGAGTGAGTTGCGATCCTTGATAAGGATCTCCCCGAGTTTCTCATGCTCTTGATCACTTTGTAGGGTGTCAGTTTCGTTTGGTACTAACTCAATTTGAGGTTCAAGTTCAGGGTTCAATTTCCTATTTAATTCAGGCAGTGCTGTCATTGACCCCCCTGAATCGATTTTTGTTGATGCCGAAGCTGTTTCAGGTATGGTCAGAGAACACAAGAAGGTATCTCGTTGTTCCAGTGGCTTGCCCGAGGGCCAGGAAGGCTCTGACGGAAAGTCAGACGATTCCCATTGTTCATCATCAATCACGCCCTGTACGCTCAACGAACTATTAGGTGTAAGAGCAGTAGTTCTGGTTACATGACATTGCGATCCCACACCAAGTGGGTAAGAGATGGGCAGAGGTTCGCGGACCTGGGCCCAAAATTTTAAACACTTAAAGTCAATTAAGGGCTCGAATCGGTTTAGGAGATCTTTGCCGAGGAGAAGCGGGACAGTTTCAAGCGAGGACACATGTATGGGGTGAATCACACTCATCGGTCCAATAGTGAGGTGGACCATGGCCATTGACCGTACGGTAATGCCAGTGTGAGAGTATGGCTGGATGTTGAGAGAGCAGGTGTGCGACTGCAGTTCTCGGTTAGCTTGGTGGGCTGTAGCCCTTACCTGATTGAAAAGGGTCGCTGACATTAAGGTGATATCGGAGGCCGTGTCTAAAATAGGTTCGTGTGTGACACCATGCTCGAGGGTGGTAAAAAGGTAACATTTTCGTGCAACGCCCTTCTCAGTTAAGTGACCTAGGAACTTGTAATAAGACAGTTCTTCGGGGATGGTTGGCCCATCCTCCTGAAGATCGTTTCCTTTGGGGTTTGACTGGTGAAAGATATAATCAGTATTAACAATTCACGATAATTATATGGCTCTGTTGCAAGCGTTGTTATTTTGTACAGAATGTTCTGTCCCTGCTCTGAAAACTGCAAGGCTTAGCATAACGAACTATTCCGCAACTCTTTCCTCTTTTGGACATAGTTGGTTCTGTGACCAGGGTCACCCTGACCTGAAACTTTGTAACTTATCCTTTTCTCAATGAACATGTGTACCCCCATCCTCCATACTTCCCCTTCTCTTCTCACGCAAGCTCGCCTTACAAGAGTATAAGTACAGCTGTATGTGTATGTTTATTTTGAGATCCTTGAATAAACCCTCTGCTGATAAAGCTTTGTGATGGTTTCTTCTCTGACCTCCCTGCGCAGAACGGACTGGACCGACACAGGAGAAGTCAGATAGGACGGCTCGCATAACTATCTAACAACTGGACTACTAACACAGCACTAGGGGGAATCCGTTTCTCACCCCCCTGTGGTGGCTGATCAGGTATATCCACCTGTATGACAGGAGTCTGTATGGGACCTGGTACTGCAGATTTATTCCCATCGGACCCGGAGGAGCAATCCTCCTCTGTCTCAACATGGCTTAACAAAGGCTGGACAGGTGATTTAGGGGGAGCAGAGGACAGAGAGGGCAGTTTGCTGATATTTAACAAATCCCTTTATTGCTAAGTCACGCAATTCTCCTGTTTATCGTGCGTGGGCAAGCTGAGATGCCTAGATGGTAACTGGTAGTAGGATGGAGGTTTTGGACAAACAGTGATTTGAAGTTCAAATCCTCCTCCATGCCAGGTTGATTGCTGAAACCAAAATAGGCTTGACGCAAACGATGATAATAGACCTGTGGGGACTCCTGCCTACCCTGTTTGACTGATAGAGCTACGGCCAGTCCTGTCTGTGTGAGAGGATTGGAGAACTCCTTCTCCAATGCGTTACACAACAGATAGTAGTTTCCCCGGATATGGTCCGGCTGGCGCATGATGAAACTACTAACTTCTCGGTTTGAGGTTACTCGGAGTAAATGAATCCGGTCGTCTACCGTAGCTTGGGGATATTTTCGCAGGTAGAACTCGATGTCATTCACATATGCACGGACATCATTAGAGCAACCAGGTGTGGGCTTGAATCGAGTTATATTGCGGGCAATTTTATCGAGATCCCTATCAGGTGGGCCCTGAGTATAGCAGAAGGAGGGGTCTTGCCCTCGTGGGGGAGTTATTTGGGCATGGTCAGGAGACTCTCTCCTGGCTCTAGTGGGAAAATCGGATCCAGGAGCAATTCTGGGAGTATAATCCCGGTCCTGGTCATAACAGGGAACGTTCTGTACACCTGTTGATCGGTCAGGACGTGTATCGGGAGCATACAGTGGTCCACTTGGGACATCCAGGAATTTCTTTCCTGTACTGTTTGGCGGCTGTAGGCCGTTCCCCAAGTTAAATTTTACCTCAGTCAGCTCGCATTCTACCTTCAATTGTTGTCGTTGTCATGCGGCTAGCTCGTTCCTAGTTTTTACTAACTCATTTTGTGCCCCATCCTGATGTTCTGTTAAAAGTATTATTCGGTTCTGAGCACGGTTTAATAGATCAGAGCCCTCCTGGACCTGTTGTTGTAGTTGGGCATTCACGGCTTCAGACGCATCTAATTCCTGACTGTATTTTGACACGGTGCTCTCTAACTCTTCAATTTACACTGGTTTGCATCACGTTGTTCAAGGGCCATGCGCTTTGCGGTGACCTGCTCGAGTTCCGCAGAGCGATTCTTGAACTCAGTTATCTGTAAGGCAACCAGTTTCATAACTAGTTGAGATGCCTCCTTGGTTCTAAAATCCATTCTTAGATATTTGGTTAGACAGGCCTCCCTTAGTGACTCAAGTTCAGCTGGGTCACTTTCTTGGGCGGTTTTTAGGTAGTCGGGCTCTAGTGATTGAGTAATCTCTAATAATGCCGACTCCACATCCTCATTGGTGTTTTCAACACAGAGGGGATTAGATCGTGGCTCAGCGGCCATTTTGTTGGTCAGGGTAATTTATGACGATTGGGTTTACAGGTTGGATAGGTACACTGCACGCAAGGAAAGGGTGTTTTACTGTATTTGAGCAAGCTTTATTTTGTTTGTTTATTCGCAAAAAAAAAATTTATAAAAAAAAAATTAATCAATTAAAAATTAATCAAAATAATTATATATTTTTTTTTTATGAGCGAATAAACAAACAAACAACAAACAGTAAACTTATTAAATTTAGGGCAGCTAAAGGCTTTTAATTAAAGGCTCAATCGAAAATTTGCGGACTCAATTAATAGTGATAATCAGTGACCGTGTTATAATAAGTCTTCTTAAAGGTTATAGTGATTAACAAAAGACCACTGATAGTCACTATTAAAGTAATGAAATCGCCTATAGGTCACTATTAGTTAAGTGATAAGTTATCACAATTTTACTCAATGAGCTTCAGTAAGTTCACAGTATAGACGCATACGTTTCTTAAGGCTGCAGTGTTTCAGCAACACTGGATAATTATTCCTGAGTTGCTCACTCAAGATTTGGCCACTAGGGGTCTGTAGCGTGATCGCTGTATCTCCCTCTCTTTACCTTCTTCCCCCAAGTCGTAAACTTTACAACATCTTGGAATTCAAGAAGACCCTACATCTGGACAGGATCTTAACCCCCCCACCTTTGACTCCAACGGAATTGGACGTCTGTTCAAACAAGACATATAACCTTCGACATCTCCAATCATAAACTAAGTCCATGTG